>WNGS01039543.1:9279667-9292888 GCA_020271785.1 Procambarus virginalis | reverse complement strand
TAAATCCGTTGCAAGCTGTATGCATTTGGATTACATATGAATATATAGCGTGTTTGGAGGTAATTTTGGAAGCAGGTAAGTATATGTCTCTAAATGTGAACTACGATATAATTTGTGTTCTGAAAATACCTATTCATATGAACCTCAAAGAAATTAATTTAACATGACACGGTTAAGACAATAAGTACAAAGGATGGGTCGAGAAAAGGCATTACATACAAGTGGAATAAGCAACCAAGTAGTAGCGTAGAAGTAAACCAACTGGAATAATTTAATTTATTGATATATAATTAGTGACACCTTAGTAAAGGTTTTGCACTGTATAAACACAATATTCCTGTAAGCTTGGGGTTAGTTTAGCAATCTGGAATCTACTTCTACCGCAGGAGGGAAGGGTTCTGTGTTTCAATATGAGAAGAACGTCATATTGGTTAGAAGACAAGTCGTCGGAGCACACTATCATCCAACAACAAAAGAAAGCTTCAATAGACGAAAAAAGTGGAGCTATCCTCTTCTATCAATTTTTTTTAGTACAATGCTTGTCTGATTTCATTCAACCTGTCGTGAAGCTTCATTGGTTGGAGAGTTGTAATTTTCCTTCTCCGTAGCCATGATGATAATTTCAAATGAAGTTAATTCCCTCTCTAGATGCTGATTCGACCTTTCAAGCAAACATACGCACGCAGAAAAGTGCAATATCTTCATCCTTCAGCACATTTCAATTTTAATTCAACTATCAACATTACCCCATATGATCTGCAGCAATATTTACATTAAATAAAAAATAAACCAGGTAAAAACCACTTGCAGCTAAGCGTTCATGTTGGGGAACTATTGAATAATTTTATTGGTAAAGTTTTGCAAATATAAATACAAAAAAGGAGAGCATTTTCCCAGCTCGCGCGTAAACATTCAGTCCACATAAATGTTACATTCGCAGCTTTACAGGTGCAATAACGCTCTCTAAATTTTCCATTACCTTCACATACTTCTCAAATTTGAAAGCAAAAATATCTAATTCAAACCGAGGAGAATTTAACTTACATTATGTTCTAATTCTATTTGTAAAAATACTGTAATTGGGCAGGAATTAAGGAAGATTAAATGAAGGAGATTTGGAAAGTTGGATTCATATTGACCCATTTGCCTGGTTCTCTCTCCTCTGTATTGACTAGGGTGGGTTAGTATGTGTGTACTTATTCTAACTCATCTACTTGCGCCTACAGGATCAAGCTTCAGCTCCTGGATACAAATATTCCACCCACCAGTCGTTAAATCGATAGCACTTAACCAAAATGTATCCTATCAAGCCTATTTTTTGTGATGAGATCTATCTGAGATAGAGATGATATTTACCACTTCCACGAAGGGCACAAAACTTTTTAATACTAATAATTTATAAGTTGCTCATCTGCGTATCTAACTTCTTCAAATGCACTCTTATTCTCTAGATATTCATTGCACATATTAAATCTTTTTCCACCTGACAATTTCTCCAAGTATTTCACACTATAGTCTCCTGGTTTTCTCACTCTTATATATATTACGATTATGATATCTGATTATATATATATATATATATATATATATATTATATATATATATATATATATATATTATATAATATATTATCATATATATCAGTTGTAATCTATTTTTACTACGCAACAATGGAGATATTAAGGTTATCTTAAACTTAATGAGCATTTTCTCCCTCTAATTATAATCTTGTACGAGCCGTGTAATCACATACCTTGGTAATTAGCCCTTAATTATATATTCGGGTTCATTTGTCTTAAAAATCTTTATTCTTCCGAAACAGTACCAGATGCTGGACTTGTACGTCCGTTTTATTATACTCTCATATGTGGCTGTGTGTTGATATTATGTATAAGTGGCTACTTTATCTGCTTTGTTTATTTTCTTTGTTTATACTGATATATTGTTTATGTGGCATTGATATTGTCGCAAATAAATTGATATGTTAATTTATGTTTATTTTTATTGATATACTGTTTGTGTTGAACATTGTAACCATATTTGAACATTTTAAAATTTCCGAGTGATCCTTCACCTTAAATGTTATTTAACTTTATTAGGGCTTTAATTACTGCAGTCATATATAAATAGAAATGGTAGTATTTAGTGTGCTGCGAATATTATGAAAGCCATCGGCTAAAGAGGACACAGACAACATTGACCGATGCTGACTTGAAAGTTCACTCTTGTTTATAAAGGCCTTGATAACGTGAAAATCAGCAGGAGCCATGAGTAGGAATCGAACCTGTGCTCTGGGTATTCACAAGCAAACGCCTTAGACTACTATACCACGAAATGATAGCGAGTGGACCTTTATTACCACTGCTACCTTATTCAATCTTGTGTTGATGATATCCTCAAATGCATCCGAATCTGCCAGTGCAGACTGCTTATCACATGCCTCTGTATGACTAACCATCCTGTGTGATGGGGATTTTTTTAGCATCAACTAGTTAGCTTTTTGACACACTGTACTCCACTTCATATAGTCTAGGGTAGCTGCACTAATGCAGATGTACCTAAGGAATTAATAAAAAAAAAAGTTGGAAGATCGCCTAATAATAAATAAATAAATAAATGTTTATTTAGGTAAGGTACATACATACAAGAGATTTTACAAAGATTGATGGATTTATAGAGAGAACTAATACATATAATGCCTAAAGCCACTATTACGCAAAGCATTTCGGGCAAACGCTTTTCGGGCAAATTTGATCAGAACGAAACGAAACAC
The DNA here is from genome assembly GCA_020271785.1 of Procambarus virginalis. Taxonomy (NCBI): domain Eukaryota; kingdom Metazoa; phylum Arthropoda; class Malacostraca; order Decapoda; family Cambaridae; genus Procambarus; species Procambarus virginalis. Next base: position 9,290,115 of record WNGS01039543.1, on the reverse strand, counting down.
TGCAACGAAACCTCTCGTTGATAGTTATAACAGCCCAAATTGTTGCCAGCACCGAATTATGCTTGCTGATGGCACAATGTTGCTGTGTTCAGCACAAGTGACTATGTTCGCCCGTAACATGCCGAATAATGCTGGCGTGTCCAGCACCAGTGACAATGTAGACTAACATACAGAGTAAGAGAGAGGATGATAATATATCAGGATCATACCCAGATAATAGTATAGTAAGGAGATCCTTATTAAATAATAACAGAGAAGATGGCGGTCTAATACCTTCCCTTGTTTACTGTGAGGTTTATGTTCCTTGGTTTACCTAGGAGGATTAATCTTTGTTCATAATCTTGTTCACATGTGTTTGTGTTCATTAGTTTTTGTGTCCATTAATGTTTTTTCACTAGTGGGTTACTCTTATTATGGTCATTAGTGTTGAGTTAACAAGTGTATTCACGAATGCAATGCTATTAAAGTGTTCACTAGTGATGTGTTCAACCACAGTGTTCATTGATGATATGTTCATAAATGCGACGTTCAACAGCGATGCGTTGGTAAGTGTTCTACTGACACTAACCCATGTGCTGTAAGTCCTCCACTCTCCCCGTCGTGTGCGTGCCATTTAGACATAAGGAGCCAGAGGGATGATGCATAACTGTCTACCTCCCATTACTCTCACAACCTTCTGGTGTCCGCAAACTCTATGCTGAACACAATAAGTTAGGAATTTCTCACATTTATCATCGATTGCTGTCAATCACTGACAAACATCTTGAGACGTTTGTCAAATAAATGCAATTTTTGTTCTATCATTTGTTTCCGTCTGTCCACCGACATGGCTTGGAAAAGATTGTCCTGTTGTTGATCTTTTCTTGAAACTCAACACAATGTGGGATCAGTGGAAAGGAGGTGAGAGTGAAAGGTGTGAGGAAGAGGCACAAGGAGCAAAGGAGAGAGGAAGAGGATGAGAGAAGGAGATATGAAGGGGAGGGGGAAGTGATGATTGGAGTCTCTACCACAGCTCTGGCTGTGTAGATACAATGCTACCATCATATATACATTTTCCTCCATAAACGAGACAATGTTAAAATGCACAGTGGGTTACTGAGCACTCCATCACAGGTGAATAAAGGACTGAGGAAGGAGGTGCAAACAGACGAAGCCAGAAGCATACCTTGCTAATATAAATAAACAATAATTTAGTATAGAAACAAGAACAAATAAAAATAGGAGAAAGACCCATGAACAACGAATCCCTCATTATTGAGATGGATGTAAACACCTGTCTCCAAAAACCTGAAGAAAACATGTAAACACATCATTCCTCTGCCCCACCCCCCCTCCCTTTCACCAACATAACTGCAGTGTGTAGCTGAACATATCCTTTACCATCGTCTACAGTATACTGTCAATATCTCATAGATAACTTACCTTCATACGGGATCCTTCAACACCTAATTTAACAACACTTCTACCCTCATGGATCACCTAAACTCCCCTTACCTCACACCCTACAACTTCCACTAGCAACACCGACCCTTGCATTCCATTTACACCTTCTCCTGCTCACTTCCCTCACTACCTTCTCTCGCAGTACAGCCCCACTGCTACTGCGTCGCATACCCACCAGTTTTTTTTTGTATGAATCAACGCGGCTGCTTCAGTAAAAAACTATAATGTAATTTCTGAACGTTGAGCCGTCCAAGATTCTAGCGTTGTTGATGACAATTTTATTACATCAGAACGATTATTGGACTCTAAACTGTTTAAGGCTATTTGGGAATGAGCTACAATGCGTTTCGATTCTCTGGACGATAATATCTGAAGCAATTTAAGTTAAAATTGTGCAGTAACAAATAAATAATTCAAGCTGACTACATGTTTTTAATGCTGTACAAACTTTTTAAATGTAGTACAGAATTATATTGCTCTTGGGAGGCTAGTATAAGATCATTTAATTGCACGAAATTTCTGCTCTGGTCGAGCGGCTCCGGGAACATCAATAAGGTACAACATCAATGAGGGATCCGGTGGCTGAGCGGACAGAACACTGGACGCGTGATCCTGTGGTCATGGGTTCGATCCCGGGCGACGGTGAGAAACAGTAGGCAAAGTTTCTTTCACCCTGATGCTCCTGTTACCTAGCAGTAAATAGGTACCTGGGAGTTAGTCATTTGTCACGGGGTGCTTCCTTCCTGGTGGTGGAGGCCTGGTCGAGGACCGGGCCGCGGGGCCACTAAAGCCCCGAAATCATCTCAAGATAACCTCAAGAAGATACTTGTTTCTCGTTTGTTGTCTATCAATCCTAGTGCAGCTTTCTAATAAGTGTTTGAAGATGGGATTGGTGATGCACCCTAAGAGATTTAATGATATAAAGAACGCACGAGTGCATTGGGTTATTGTTTTGATTGCAGAATTATGTTGAGAAATTGTGTGTTTGAAGTAGTATAGGAACCAGAGCCCGAGCGCGGGAGATATGGAGAGACGCGTGAATATTTTAACCCTTAAACTGCGCAACGCGCCTGCAGGCTCACGTCTGGTTTGCGCAACGCGCCTCCGGTATTTGTATTTTTCACGTTCCATTCAAAACTCCCGCGGCTACATGGGGTTCACATCAGCTTCCTCAGGGCTCTTTGTAAACAGACGCCATCTTTAAAAAAATCGTGGTCCACATTCCCGGGTGTGGGAGCCTCAGTAGTGATTGAGCAACCAAGGCTGGCGCTCGCAGCATGAGCGCACAGCACTGCTGTTCAGCGTGTGACCACAGCATCACCTAATAATGTCAAAATATATATATAACTTGTATTATTTAGCTATGATAGTGTTATAGAAGAGCCTGAGTGTGATAATGACTGGGTACAATGTTCAAACATCAGTGATTCAATGCTGTTCACCATGTTCACAGCACTATCCACAGCACCACAGCATTATTTCGTCCATCTAGGAATCTTCAAATGATTTCTTAGGTTCCTTTTCAAAATAAACATGTGGTCAATTATTCATTTACAGGAATTAGTGACCAGGATTGTGGTTATAATTAGCGTTGTGCGTAGTATTGTGGAAGGAGGAATTTTGGTGAGGGAGGGAGGGCGAGAATTGAGGTAGCCTCATTGTGTGTGTGTGTGTGGCAGCCACTCTTGTTTTGCTCACCATACTAGCTTAGTGGTTTGCTATGGGCAAAACATATGTACATGGGTATATATAGTGTGTGTATCTAGTGTAAGAACAGCAACAGGAGAATGTTGAGAGGAGCTATTTTGGTGAGGGAGGTGACGTAATCGTAGCGTACCCTGCTGTGTGATTTTTCATGCAGGGTATGGTGGCCACTGTACTGATTGGACACAATACCGGCTTACTTGCATAGTTCTGGTAAATAAAACATGTAGATAGGTATAAAGAACATGTGTAATAAGAACTATAACAGTATGGTGGGAGGAGCAATGTTGGCGAGTAAGATGTTGGAGTGAGGGAGACTGGCTGGGTGTGGCTGCTCTCACTCGAGGTGTTCTGAATGTGTTCATGGCCAAATGCTCCCATTGGCCCATACGAGGCAGCTGTTATTGGCATATACGAGGCAGCTGCTATTGGCCCATACGAGGCAGCTGCTATTGGCCCATACGAGGCAGCTGCTATTGGCCCATATGAGGCAGCTCCTATTGTCCCATACGAGGCAGCTGCTATTGGCATATACGAGGCAGCTGCTATTGGCCCATACGAGGCAGCTGTTGTTGGCCATATGAGGCAGCTGCTATTGGCCCATACGAGGCAGCTGTTTTGGCCCATACGAAGCAGCTGCTACACGATGTTCTGAATGTGTTGATGGTGAATGTATATAGTGTGACAGTGTATAGTGTGTAAATAGATTGTATATATACATAAATTAGCATGATACATAGTAAATGTGTGCTGCATATGTGTACACAAGTGTCATGCACGTAACACAGTGTCTTTGGACAGTACGGATGATTTACTGCCATAATATAGTGTACGTGTTCACTATACATAGGATTAGCATGTAAAAACAAATAAAATGTATTTGGAACTGTGCGAAAATAATGAACGAAAATATATTCGCGGCAACTCGCGCACCCCGCCCCGGGCGCCCTACTGGCCCCGGGAGCGTATGTCACGGGCGAACAGGGAATGATGACGTCACGCCCCAACTTACGGACCCCATAGCAGCCAAAGTAAGTACAATTTCGATTTTTTTCTACATACCCATACTGAGGGAAGGGTTCTGACACTTTAAAAAGAAAAAAGAATTTTTTCCTGAGAATTTATTTCCTGCGCACTGCGGGGGTGTCATATTTGAGGCAACGCAGTTAAGGGGTTAATGCAACAAGTGAAGACTTTAGTACAAAGTTGCGGATTTTGTAGATTATGACAACAGTTTTAGACACTGTTTTTATTATTTGTAAATGGTAATTGAAGTTCATTTATTGGCAAATAAATCTGGGTACCGGGTGGAATTTGGATCATTGGTACCCTCATTCCCGTTCTTCTTCCCTACATCCCTCCTTAAGGAGAAGCATGGAGGTCGGCCCTGACTACCCCCCATCCCCCTAGACACGCCCCAGGTCGATAAGGGTAAAGCTGTTTATAAGAATGTATAAGAAAATACTCCTAATTTTCTTAAGTGTCAGCGTCTGCTAGCTCACTCATAATATGTCCTCCATACTCAATAGTCTATTATTTTGGTTCTTGTTTTATCCAAAGACATCTAAGATTATTTCCACGTTTCTCACTGCATATGTTTACATTTATTATATAATTAATCTTACCAACCTATTATATTATATATATATATATATATATATATATATATATATATATATATATATATATATATATATATATATTGATTAGTATTTCAGTGTACCTTCCTTCATCCTTCCCCCCCCCCCTTTATGATACCCTTCCTCTAACACTATTACTTCTCACTTTTCCTGACCGTCGCTCTACCGTCCAACCATTTGGTCAAGGAAGGTATTTTCGCTTCACGCAGGTCGGCGTTCAATCCCCGAACTCAAAGTGGTTGCGCACCATTCCTTTCCTCCGTCCTTTCCTAAATCATTGTCCTCATCCCTTCCAAATGCTGTATAGTCGTAATGGCTTAGCACTTTCTCCTGATAATTACGTTACCTAACCTTCCCACACCACACTCCTCTCTTAACTTCGGGACCCCTTCACATTCTTGTCTTTCCGTGCTTCCCTTAACCCACCCTTGCCCACCAATACCTTTCATATCCTTTTCCTTTATCTCAACCATGCATTTCCTTTCTTTCCTCTCTCTCCTCCCCATATTCCTTTCCCTCTTCTCAGTCTTCCTTCCCCTCCCAACTCTTGCAGTGTACACTCATCCAGAAAACAAAACCCAAGATGGAAGACTGGAGTCGCAGAGACCTTCCAAACCTTGACAAAAACGAGGGAGGGAAGGGCTTCATTTCTCTTCTTTTATCGAGTCAACAACGGATCAAAAGGCCAAATAAAAGAGATATGCTGGCAGAGGAATGGGGTCAAAAGTGTGCTCCGTTTGAGTTCATTTGCCTTAATGAGGGGAAAACGTGATTTATTTTTAGGGAGCCATAACGGAGGTAAATGGAAGAGCATCCCCTCCTTTGTGGTAAAGGAAATATGTGGATGTCAGATGTAAGGAGAGATAATAGGGCAAATAGTGGATAATGAGTGTCAGAGGATCTGCCAGGCAGCAAGAACGACAGTGAATGCAAGAAAGACAGTTTATTACTGCTTGATGATAACGGTTAAGACCCGCGTCGAATGCTTGGTGATTTTGTGTCCATTTCAATAAGTAAAAATTACTTTAAGTAATGATAACATTTGAAGACATTTCACCCTCTTTCGACAATATACATTGCTATAATAACCCAAGATAAATAATTTATTTGGTGAACGAACGAGGTCACTGGTGCCCCATATATCACCAGTCACCACTTTGTTCGGTTCATCAAATTTCACCCTGAATGAGGAACAGGAAGAATCGAACCGAGAGTGGCAGAGCTCTGTGGCTCAAGAGGACCATTTGCTTTATCACTAAGAACTGGTAGATTCTTAGCCAGTTATCCTTGGGCCAGAGTAGAGGCTTTTTGGCCAACAACCATTAATTCCAGGGTCATCCCTCCACCCATCTCATGATGAATTGTAGCAAGGAAGAGGTTTAATACAGTTCGTATTATGTCACATATTATACTATAATATTATACATATATATATTATATTGTGGAGTATAATATTATACAAATATTATATTGTATAATATTATATAATATTATATTGTGGAGTATAATATTATACAAATATTATACTCCACAATATACATAATGTTTGTATTATGTTTGCATGGTATCCCAATACATACTGTTTATATTATGCTGCATGGCACCCTAGACATATTATAATTATGATAAAATAATAACAGTAATATTCTTACTAATAGTAATACAAATATTATTGATACAAAACATGCATCCATTATATTATACTGAATGCATATACTGTGCAGCATTAAAAAAATAATTAGGTCGCTTCTCCCTCATCTCTTCCTACAAGAAATTTCATTGGCAATTTCAAAGTTTTCCCTGTAAAACCCTTTAATTTGTCTAGGATCTGTTAATAATTCCTTGTTTTCAGCATGAAGGCATAACTGGCTTTAAAATTTAAGGTTAAGCTAAAGCAATATTCAAGTAGACTTTAGCTCAATCATATGCAGTTCTTCAATCATATACTGAGGTTTTCCAGCCCCCCATGTCATACTGGTCTCGAGATGACCTTAATCACAGCAGCATTCCATCTTGCCTCTCACTCGAGATTCAGACAAGCTATTTACCAACTGAAAGTGAGGAGACGAGAGTGGTGCATCTGGGGAGAGGCACGAATGGCCGTCGGCACGGCTAAGGACCAACAGCGGCCTCCAAGTTGGAGAGAGTGTACACAAGGGGGTCGTGGGAGAGGAAGGGAGGCATGGAGTGCCATCAGCGCTGTGTGGACAACGTCAGTGCCACGAGGTCAAATATTGGAAGAGAAGGATGGGAAGGGAGGGAGGAACGGAGTGGAAAGGAGTCAGTGAGTGGAAGAAATTGGGAAGAGGAACGTAAGGGGGGTAGTGAAGCGAGAAAGCAGGAGAGGTGAATTAGGAGCGAAAATGTGAATGAAACAGAGAATGTTACTAGGTCAGGTGGCAAACTGACACACGAACTAAAATAAATAGATGACACCTCTTTTTTTGCGGGCTATTCATGCCCGTGCCACCTCTTGAGTGGCTTAATCTTCATCACTCAATCTGGTATGGAACAACTTATACTCTGTTAACGTTAATATTGCCCCCGAGGCTGCAGGCTACGTAATATTCTTGTACGTGCCATAATATATATTTAAGCAAACATATTTCACTAATGCCCCAAACACACACATATTACACTTACAAAACTAAAAATATACAAAATAGCACAAACAAAAGCCGTCTGGAATGGCATCTTTCAACCCGATATCGAGCCAAACTCACATGCCATACAAATAACTGACCAACCAACACCTCTCGCCTTCGCCCTCGACAAAAACACGACGATAACGACACAGCCTAGACCTGTTCCTTAACAACCTTACAAGATCCAAAAATTCCTTCCCCGGCACAAACTAACCCAGAAGACATTGCCAATACCCCTATAGTTGACCTTTTACGACCTATTAGCAGGCGTAATTGGGATTTGAGGGCGTCGGTTTTAGCCCTCAAGTGGATTCTAAGGAATTCTGTCCATTATTTCAAGTGGCATTTTGTAAGTGGTGACATAGCTGAGGTAGTCCAGACGTCACTGAATGGTGGGGGAGGTGGTGATATGGGGGTAGAGGAGCTGTAGTTGTAAGGGGAAAGGGGAGGTGGGGAATGGGGGTGAAACGTTGGAAGGGGAGGTGTTGTTGAGGTATGAGGAAGGTAGTATTTGGGGGTTAGGGGAAGGGGTAGCCGTGGGTCGGGGGACGTGGGTATGGGGAAGACAGTAGGTGCTAGTAAGATGGGGTGAGTTGTGTGGGGGATGGGGCGAGTTGTGTGGGGGATGGGGCGAGTTGGTGGTGGTTAGAGGAGAGGAATTTGGATTTAGTGGATGGGGTAACGGGAGGCAATGGAAGGGGAGGTGGTGGAATGGGAGAGGGTTATACAAGGGATGAGATGGGAGGGGGAGTCTAGGTGGTAAGAGTTCGTGTGCCAATGATAAAGGAATAAAGATTTTAATTATGAAAGACACAAGGCTTGTAGGGAAAGTGGGATGGCGTGGAACGAGACGGAAGATAGGAAAGTGAGATGGAAGAAAGTGAGGGAAGAGGGGATCTAAAATTAAAAGAAAATGGGTAAAAGAAAGAGTGCTGATAGGTGAGGAAGGATCGATTGACTGACTGATTATTTCTCTCGCTGAGTCTACAACAACGAGTATATCGACGCCAAATATGTAACAAAAATATTTCACATTCTGTGCATGCTTCCCTCCTCCCCAACAGCAGTGATTAACTAGAGGGAATCAGAGCTCTGAGGCACATCAGAACCATAAAACTAGTCCACAGTAAAAACATTAGGATTGTAGCACTTAGTTTATCTTTCACCTTTTGCCAGAAGATAATGTTCACAGGCCACATTCAGCTTCCCTTTCCAACTCCCAAAACAACAGTAGCGCTCCACGAAGGGTGAGGACAAGATGGGAAGGGAATAGCGTATGGAAGAAATGGTAGGTAAAGACTAAATGAAGTGTATACGGAGAGTTACAGCCCCGCTCCTGTGCCAGGTAAGTCCACTACGGGCTCACCATAGCCCGTGATACTTGGAACTTTGTGTTCCCAGTAGCTGAATCTTAAACAACAACAACAGTGTGTGTGGAAGAGGAATAAATGCTTGTAAAGGGTGAGCGAATGAGAGGGAAAGAGTGGTTAAGAGAAGGGGGAGGTAAATGAAAGGGAAATGGAACGTATTGAACATCAAGGTAGAGAGGAAGAAAAATGAATATGAGGTGGGAGGTAATGAAGATGAGGTGGAATAGGGAGAGAGGGGAAGATAAGGGAGGGGAAGATAAGGGAGGGAAAAGTCCCCCCCCCCCCCCGTCCCCTGCCTCTCTTTGCGGTGACTTTTATTGTCACTTTTGTTGGCTTTTATAGCCTTTTTGTTTCATTATCTGCTTTGTTCTCTTCCAAATTGTTCTTTTTGTGGATGAAGGTTACGTTTGCTCTTTGTTAGTTTCTTCGGCTATTTTTCCGCCTCTCGGTTTTGTTTCATTGTTTTTCTTTGTTTAGTCTGAGCATATTTAGGTATATGTTTGTATGCATGTATGTATACACACCCGTCAAAGGTATGTGTATATCAGTTACCTTACATTGCTTCTTATTATTTATGCAATATTAACCTCTCTCTGCATCAATCCATTTAGTAGCTCCCCCCCCCCCCGCCAAAAACACATTCCTTAGTAATCCCCAAACACACCCAGCTTCGTAAGTAACCCCAAACATTCCCAGCTTCCTAAGTAATCCCAGACATACCCACCTTCGTAAGTAATCCCAGACATACCCACCTTCGTAAGTAATCCCAGACATACCCACCTTCGTAAGTAATCCCAGACATACCCACCTTCGTAAGTTATCCCAAACAAAGCCAGCTTCGTAAGTTATCCCAAACAAAGCCAGCTTCGTAAGTAATCCCATACATACCCAGCTTCGTAAGTAATCCCATACATACCCAGCTTCGTAAGTAATCCCATACATACCCAGCTTCGTAAGTAATCCCATACATACCCAGCTTCGTAAGTAATCCCATACATACCCAGCTTCGTAAGTAATCCTATACATACCCAGCTTCGTAAGTAATCCCATGCATACCCAGCTAGAGCAGCACAATAAACACTGGCATGTGTGTAAGGACCGTAGCGCCGGGCAAACACTCCCTCCAAGACCCACCCCACGCGTCATTAGGTACTAATACTCAAGTCTCCAGGTCCCTGGAACCTTCCCTACCAAATACAACAATATGGTAATGTATAACAACTCTTACGGCACCTTTTAATAAGGCAATTATTCTTTGCGCTAATATGAGATGGACGCTATTTCAGTACTTCACTGAGTTTGTGTTTCTGTGGTGCAGGGATGTAAAGATCAAAATTCCACTCACTTGCACACAACTATCACTATCTTAAAAGCTGAAACATGCCTTAAGATTTAGCTTTGTAAGGCGGCAAGTCCTGTGCGATACCCCTCTCCCGTCTGTCTTACACTTGCTTTATAGGAAACTGCACCTTATAGCAGACTACAATTGGGGTGAACATCTCATTCTGCTCCGGCGATCTTTACCTCAGACGGCGAGACACGCAAATATTCTCATTTGAGTAATAGGAATTATGAGCACTATTCCCATAACATCGCCTCCTCGGCCCTCATGCTCGGAGATTCTCACACGTGACTACCAAAAGGTA
>WNGS01039543.1:9249731-9269435 GCA_020271785.1 Procambarus virginalis | reverse complement strand
TGTTGATTGACGGTTGAGAGGCGGACCAAAGAGCCAGAGCTCAACCCCCGCAACACTAGGTGAGTACAACTAGGTGAGTACACACACACACACACACACACACACACCACACACACACACACACACACACACACACACACACACACACACACACACACACATGGAAAGCATAAATCATAAGATCTTTCAGGAACTCAACGTACGCCTTTATGTACGTCTTGAGCTGTTTGAATGCAATACCAGTAAATGTATGGTAATCAAATTAACAACAGAAGACTAGGAGGTCAATACACAATAATGGGGACCCACCTTACAAAACCAACTGAACCTACACCCTTTCTTACCCCCAGAAGCACTCAAATAGGATAACGTCAGCAGCATTAAGGAAACTGGTGAAGAAAAGAGCAGTCTTCAAGAACTTTAAAATAGGGACATTAGTAATACTGCACATCTGTGGGAGACCAGTTTTAGCATATGCGGACGCGACGCGAAGTTCCCATCCCAAAAGCACAAAAGGAAATTTAAAAAGATGTAGATTTTTGCAATTAGGCTCGCCCCAAAAGTACGTGAGGCGGGGAACAAGGAAAGGTTGAAAGTACCAGTCTTTACGACACGCGAGGAAGTGTCTGTGTGTGTGAGAGAGAGAGACCGAAATATCTTGGAGACAAGTTATTTGGCTGGCTGCAATAAGCAACGACAAGAAGACATGGCTAGAGGCTAGACTGCTAAGCCATAGGGATGTTAGAAAATACTCATGTAGCGTAAGTGTTGTACAAAATGATACATTAAATGAACTAGGTGATAAGGACGTAGTTGCTAATTCCGTACATATTTAAAAAATATATATGAAAGGAGATAAGTATGTTGTAAATTAAACAACTTACAGCTAGAAATGTGAACTGCAAGAGCACTTGTGTGTTCTTGAAAGAGCATATACGTGATTACACATAATTGTGAACGCTTACACACACACACACACACACACACACACACACACACACACACACACACACACACACACACACACACACACACACACACACACACACACACACAGGCACTCACAGTTATGCCGTAAAGCCAGTGTTGCCATTACGTCTCATCATGTCTTTGATGTTGACAGCGGTTGGGCGTGGTGCACCAGGTCCCATGATAAGGTAGGTGTGTGCGCGTGTGTACGTGCGTGCGTGCGTGCTTATAAAGAGAGGAAAATAAATAGAGAGGGAAGATAAGGTAAAGGGAGGAGTCCTCAAGCAAGTGTTCTGGCTAGCACTTATTTGCCACTCAAAACACTTGTTTTCCTTAGGGAAAAACCTAACCTTTGTCTCCATCACGCTCTAAAGATGCGTTACATATAGATCAATCAGTGTTGCATATAGAATCCTCTGCAACAGCACGCCAACTATTCATGATAATGTACTCTTAAAAGCATTCATATATGCTACATATCCTGTTCTGATCTTACTAAAAAAACGCTCGTATTATACCCCATTATATATGAAACAATCCATATGTGTTCATAATTTTAAAAGTTTGAGGAAAATATGGAAAAAATGTTTCCCATAGCAATTTCATCAACATTATCAAAATTCCTTAATAATTATCCCCTTGAGTATAAACCAATGGATGACCATTTACTCCCCGATAGTGGGGGACTTCCTTACGAGGCGAAGTTAGTAAAACATTAATATTCTATAAAAAGGAGTAGAGTGGATACAGACCACATAGTCACCTGAAATGCCTAACTCTAGGTCAGGCAGCGAGAGGAGAATAACTCTCGAAATCATCAACATGTAATCCATTAGCAACCATAGTAACTATTAAATATAAAAGATAATTACTGGTGACCGTCGATAATAATTAAACACTACATAGACGAGGTATTTGTATTTAACATTGCACAAATAATCTGTTGAAATGTAGCAGCGAATTTAAAAATTATAATTTGCATATTGATAATGAAAGTATATATTGATTATTTTCCCAGCAGCGATCAGCAATAATAATTATGGATATTATTTATATAGTCATAATTATTTTGCAATTCCTTTCTATGAAGCGATAAGATGAGAGCCTCAGGTGACAGCAGCGTGTTTATATTGTGTGACGACCACAATCTGCTCTCGAAATACCGTCAGGTTTTCTCGTGAATAAATTGCTTTGAAAAATTGGAATCAATATTCTATTATGTCGTCAGCTTAAACGTGCGCACGGGAACCTCCACCTTACGCGGCAGCAACCATCCCTACCTTCATCCTCACTTCCAGCAACCATACTTAGCTTTACCCTTCTCCTCCGGCAGCCATCTGTACTACCATCCTTCTGTCAAGTTAGTATATCCTATTTACGACTCTAAGCACTGCAATCTGCTCCTCTACTCTCCTATATTTTCTCCATATACACCACCACTGCCCTGCCCACCACTCCACTGCCCTACCCACCTTATACCCATCTTGTTGGTAGAAGGGACAAAAAAGTTAGTGGCACAGATCCAAGAGTGGGCAAACAAATCTCAGCATTAAGTTGTGAGCATGGAAATGAGATAAAGTAGATATTTACACCAAAGGAGGTGGACAACTACAGGAATTAGTGAAAAGAAGAATTGGGAGTGGATATAATTCCAACACTAACACCTGAGGCACATACATAAACAGGGTAACAGCGGCATCATATGATGCGTTGGCTAACATCAGGCTTTCATTTAAACCAAATTTGTTGGCATTTAAAAACCAAATGAAGGACTTTTCCAAGGTAATGTATGCAACCTATGTGAGGCCAATACTGAAACCCTACTTAATAAAGCAAAAATCCAAAATGTAAAAAATACCAGGGATATCAACAAGATAAATGTCAGAGCAAAGTGTGATAAGCACCAATGATAAGCTATGGAACTATGTCTCACAACCCTTGAAAAGAGAAGAAAGAAACAGAGAAATGATCACAGTGTACAAGATTTTGAAGGGAATGTAAAAAGTGGACAAGAGCAGCTTTTATACTGAGAGAAGTATAAGAGAACATAGGTGGGAGCTGGAAACGCAGAAAAGTCTAAGATGTATGTGTGTGTGTGTATATATATATATATATATATATATATATATATATATATATATATATATATATATATATATATATATATATATATATATATATATAGATGATGATAGAACTATAGAACACCAATATAATTGGTGTTCTATAGTTATATATATATATATATATATATATATATATATAATATATATATATATATTTATATATATATTATATATATATATATATATATATAATATATATATAATATATACTCGTACCCTGTTCAGGGGTTAACAAGTGGAATGCACTCAAAGCCACCTCCATCCACATCTTAAATACCAAATACGGTAAACATTTTAAACGCCAGGATAGTTAAATTATTACGCATGAAGCACAACAAGGCTAGCAGACGGACCATAGAGAACTAGACCTAATTTCCCCTTCTTCACTGTTAGATAGTCACTGTTAAGTGTACACTTTTCTCCATCGACCACCACCAACATCGACCGGACATAACCATGGTCCACCAGCCACCACCTTCTTTTCTACACACTGCTGTACATAATATGTAGAGGAATTTAATATTCCTGCTGTTCTCTGGTGTTACTGTGGTCGATTACGTTATCCCCCGTTATCCTTCTGTGGTCGCTCCCTGCACCTGATCTCCGGTGTGATGTTATCAAGTTTCCGTAAGTGGAGGAGGAGCGTCTTTGTTCCCTTCCCTTTCTCAACCATTCATTCTTCTTCCTTTCATATTTCCCCTTTATTGTATTTGACCCTTATGGTACATTTTTATCTTCGTATTGCTTTTGTACTTTTGGTGGTCCATTATTTCGGTCCCTATTTTCCTTTTCCTTCCCCCGACCCTCCTCTTCCTTCATTTCAATCAATCAATCAAATCTAAAACTTTATTCATAAATAGTAGTACATTTATAATTGAGAAAGTAATTTAATCTGGAGCAACTTGGACAAATCATTACAATTAATACGGGTCTGACTACACAGGTGAATAACACTCTAAATCAAACTTAAATTTTGGCATAAAGTCTCATTTAGCTAACAGTTTGAAGACGATATATTGTAAAGACACAGGTAAGATATATATTGCCACAACATAAATAAAAAAATAGGATGCTGAGACAAAGGTCGAACTAATATAAACTTAATCATATCATGAGCTTATGGATATTTGCAATTTCAACATTTTACATCAAGAGATTCCTCCTCCTACCCATTCGCTATACCACTGTCCTCCTGCTACTCCTATCCTGCAACTCGTTCTTCCCCCCTACCCTACCCCCCCCCCTTCCTCCACATTCCTTTTACCCCCCTCCACGGGCTACTTCCTACCGCTCCCTCATACACTCGTACCCTGTACGAGGGTCAACAAGCGGAATACACTGAAAGCCACCTCCATTCGCAATTTTAAGGCCAGATTCAATAAACAAATCCTACTTCACGATAAATAAATTATTACGCAACAGGTACACAGGGACTAGCAGGCGGATTCTGAGGGAAAGAACTAGACTTCATTTGCACATAGTGAGTGTTAGGTAAGCAGGTCTGAAGGCAGTAACAATGTGTTCTGCAGCTTGGTTCTCTTAATCTTTTTATCTCCTTAGTATGCAAATTGTAAGAATTCGTGGAGCTTCTCTCTATCTACCTTCTTTGTTCTTAATTAAATTATCTAGATTACTGGTTTATTCCTCCTTGTTTCACTTCACACTAAATCTATTTGGCGTCTCCAATTTTCTCTTTCACTTATGCATTCTTCTTATTTCCCTGCCCATCTAGACACAATCCGGAAGAGTTGCTCTTCGTTCGTTGAGTCTCAGCAGTTAGACCATCCTGACTAGTGATTTAGTCGTCTGTTTTGTCTCTGCAAGCAAATGAAGGCACTTCATCTCTTAAACAGGTGCGTGTGGTCGCACGTTGGCGATGAACGTCATGCAGGTGGCTATCTCTCTCTCTTATTAGAGCCAGAGTTACACTACTGTCAGGAGCTTAAACATGGGCTTTAGGCACAATATTTTGGTGGCATTCAACAAAAAGGAAGAAGACCTCTCTCTTATTTTTTTTTTAGCAAGAACATACACCATAAGGGGACCCAGACATCTTCTAGTTCCGTAAATGTATAATCTTAAAGACAATCGCTATGGAGATGTAGGGCAGAGCGTGGGATGCCTAGGGCCCATAGCTCTTCTACAATAGCTAAAAAAGGAATCATTAATGTGCAGGGCAACAACAAATCTGATACAGGACACGTCCACTGACTGATGCCACACGTGTTTTCTTCCACGGGAGGGCCATTTGTCCTATGCCAGGTAGATTCGATGCCAGTCGATCTGCACAACTGCGTAGCTGTCTGGTGGAATTGGTTCAGTGATTTAAGGAAATGAACAATCCTATTGTTTTGTTGCCTTTGACAAGTTTTTTTTTGCAGCTAGATGTTCAGGTCGTCTTTCTGGTTGTGAGGCTTACATTTTAGCAGCAAAAAGAAATTGTGCCGATCAGATAAATATCCATGTCGACCACTGACTAGCCACCACCTTATTTTGGAGCCTGATCTCTCATCCCAGTGTTAGTGTCTTCAGTTGGATCCAGCAGATCAAGCCATATCTGGACTTAAGACTAGATCATTGTTGATGAGAAAGTATTTGAGCTGGGGTATTCAAGATGCGACATCATCCCAAGTCAAGGATTATAACTGAGGGCTGGCCAGTTTCGCTTCTTCAATAGCCAGGTTTTCACAGATAACCCGACCTGTCGTCTCAACCAGTACGTAACATTTTGTACGCTATAGTCGTACAAAAAGTAGTAGCTACTACCGAAAGTAATAGTCACAATATTCACGTTTTGTATACATCGGTAGGTTAGGCTAGATGGGTTTCTTGGTTTCGAACGTTTCAGGTTATGTTAGCTCTTCGTATTTTGTACGTGGTGGGAAATGAAGAGATTGGGCTGGATAATCAGTGAAGTGACACTGAGGTTATAACAAGTCTTCGCAAGATAAACTAATTTGTAAATTGGGCCTAAAGCGCCCATTGCAATCCACTGAATGTTACCACTCCTTGTTTTAGGTATTTATTTTAAAAACTTATTTTGTTAAAACTAGTTTTTGTATTTGTTGACCTTCTAATGACTGTAATGTTAAGTAAAGCTTCACTGCAAAACCGTTATAGGTTTTAACTGAAAAATATTTTCCAACTGCCGGACTTTTAGTCGTTGCATCGTGCTTCTGGGCTCGTTCTACTCGTGAACTCGTTCTACGTTTTTACATTTTGTACGAAAATAAAATTTCCTAGCGACTACCTTCAATAAAAAAACTTTTAGGGTCTAAAGGACATGTATGGTAAATAGAGGCTTTCAATAATTGTTGTTGTATATTTTAAGATCTTGAACTAAACCGCTAAGACTATAGAAGTATGGCTACCAATGTCTCGTGTTGAAAAACTGTAAAATGCCGGATGTCGTCCACATGGTCGAATTTTAACATAAATCGCCATGTGCCATACTCTTCCTTTCCCCGATGTCTGTGATAAGATTTAGTGAGGCCTTCCAAGATAGAGATGTTATTCAAGGAACAAGCAAACATCCAATTTATATATATAATTTTGCACCCACTACAGTCGAGCAAGTTTTATATATATTTCTTTATGCTGTAAGGTACATTTTATTTCTTCATGTTGTAAGTAGCTTTTCTGCTTGAGAGGTTTAGAAAGTGATTTTCATAGCATTGCAGAATACATTTATCACTCCCAAGATGCAAACTATATCATTAAACATGGAGAATCTTATGTTCAAACACAACTATATCCTATATTTAAGACTTGCTGTTTCACCATAATCCTTTATCATTACGCGTTTAAAGTGTGCAAAGTCTAAATAATGTGCTAAAAATCGTAAATCTGAAATAGTTTACAATAAAGCTAAGCACGCATGCAAAGAATGAGGGTGCAAGATGTAAATGAGCTTCATGACTCTAAGATGGAGTCAAAGCAACGCCAAAGAGCATACAAAGAACACACTCCAAACGTGGAGTCATGGCGTATAAGGCATAGTGATCATCGTCGGCTGTGTTTTCTCGGCAGCAAATGTAACCCGGCATCTCCTATCCTAGTCTGATACAACAAGAACTTGGTGATTGATGACTTCTCGCACTGTTTTTCTGCCGTCCTCGCTGTCTCGGTCTTTGTCTCTCGAATTTGAAAATGTGCAGCTAGGATATATAAGCAATAGTATATTCTTACTGGAGTGTTTTCTTACGAAAGATTTTTGTATTTATATGTTAGATGAGATACCCGGCGGTGTACGGGGTGATCCCATCTCTGTAATTTGTCGTACTGTCTTCATTCTCTGTCTATTGTCTCAGTCTCTCGGTTTATGTCTGTTTCTCCCTTTGTCTTCTTCTGTTTATATGTCTGTTTGCCTAAGGTTGAAGGCCAGACTTTTGGGGTCCTAGCATCATCCAATTTTAAACAGGAATTACTGTTTGGTTCATGCCCAACATGGTCACCTCAGGATTGGTATAAATGAAGCGAGTGTCACTTCATATGATGACAATTCTACTTACATGACAAAGTTTGCAATATCATACGAACTGGACTCGAAATTATTATTTTGTCCCTTGGTATATTGCGAAGCATTAGGCACTGATGTTCAGAAAAAAATTATCATACTTTGCCTGTAGTTGTTTGCAAGGCCTGAAGTATTGAAGCAGTTGGGGGTGGAAGGAGCTAATGTCGGGGGCTGGTTCCTGGTTGGGGACTGTCGGGTAGTGGCGAGATGTGGCTGGGTATGACTCCACACACACACACACACACACACACACACACACACACACACACACACACACACACACACACACACACACACACACACACACCTGTATTTAAGTAACCAATCACAATTGATGTCTGAAGTAGCTTTTAATATTAAACGTAATGTAATTGAAATTCTGACGATATTGACCACACCGTCACAATTTTGATACTATAGCGTAATGTAAGGCAGAGCCATATTGATCCCTCCGGGATAATAAGCATCGGTTTCAATACGCTAAATTGGCTGCCTTGTTTCGAACGCTTCTGGTTACGCAATTACACTTTAACGCCCTTTCTCCCCTTTTCTCCCCTCCCCTTGCCCGTCATTCGTCACCCCCTCTTCCCCCCACCCCCCCCTTCGCCCATTTGTCAAGGGCCAAGAGGTTGACCTGAGGGTGGTCTTGCTAGCTTTAACATTGACGCTTGTCAACTCATGAAAAAGAGTTGAACTGTGACCTCTGTCTTGGTCTTTCCACTCGCTGTCATTTGCTTACAGCTTACAGGTGCGTTATTATAAGAAATTTTATTTAAATATAATTCAATGATTCGCTAACTACAGCTGAGCAGCCATTACCTGCTTCCACCCGACTTAATTATCGTGAGTTATCCTCTAATTGCCCTCAACTATCCCTTGTTACGCAGGGCCTCGACTGGGTTAATTTCAGCCATTTGCCCCATTCGTTGTCCTCCTCTGGCCAGTAACCACCTCCATTTAACACTCTTACTAATCCTGTTGTTCCCTTATCTCTCTTCATCTGTTAAACCCTCCACCTGCCTCTACCAGCCTTCACCTCGCTGTACCAGCCTGTAACTCTGTAAATCTTACACCTCCCTGTAACAGCCTCCATCCCTGTAACAACCTCCATCCCTGTAACATTCTCCATCTCCCTGTATGTACCTGCAATACACGGCTGATCCTTAACAAGGGGAGCCAAAGAACTAGCTGGAGCACACATGTCGTTACCAGCAGTTGCTCTTTTGTCATCCATCGACCTGGTCCTCGTTACTGACATCCGTGAACAAACGTTACTACCTTCAGCAATACTCTTTTTTTCGATAGCTATTATATTTTCGTCGTTGTAAAATTAATTAACACAAGATATCCTTCATGTCGTAATCTTCTCCCTCCTAACCTTTTATTCCATCTCAGTGATCCACCCCCTCCTTCATTCATCAACCCCGGGTGCGTCGGTGACCTTTGACATCAACTCTCTATTTTCCGCCATGATAAGCCCTCTTGGAATTTATTTATTCTGTGGATAATTTAGGTGTAAGTAAAGTCCTGTGTATATTTTTTTGTAATTCTCAGGAGACCTTGTGTGACAGGTTATTGAGAGATGTTCATGTGAGAGATTATCTCGGATTGTTGTATCGGAAGAATTGTTTTGAATTGTGATGTGGATTGTCCTTAGCTGTACCCCCGTCATTCACTATACGCTTTTCAATAACTGTACTTTTGTACATGGCTGTACTCCTGTAGACGGTTGCTCTCCTGTATATATCTGTACCCCTTATATCTCTGTCAACAGCTGTATTTCCGTCCTCAAGTACGCATCACAAGTCTTGAAAACAGGAAAAGAGCATTAACGAAATCTTCCTGAAAATCGAGTTACCTGGAATCCCGTAATCACACTAAACGAGCGACAATTACGAACCGTCCCGAACTCCAAAGGAACGCCGGTTTCAGACCTTCAATTGCACGTTCAGAGGACAAATGCAGACGCTGCCTAGACTTTCAGTAATGGGTGACTCCCAGTGAGTGAAGGAAGAGCGGAAGAGACAATTTTGAAATGGGGGAAGGTGATGGGGCGAGGTGCGATGGTATGAATGTTGATGTTGACAAAGATGTGGATATAGACGTGGATGTGGATACTGACGAATGTGTTGATGTTAACATAGCTGTGGATGTTGAAGTGTGTCTGGATGAACTTGAATGCTGTTTTCGCCTGTGTTGGTGTTTGTCTTGACGATGATGTGAGTGTTAGCTTGGATGCTGCTGGCTTCGACGTGTATACAGACGTGGGTGTCGACCAGGAAATGGATGAGTATGTGTGCATTTCCCTGACTGTGAGCTTGGCATTGTCAGTGGCGTGGGCGTGCGTTTATCCATGACCACTGATATTTTCAGAAACTGACATGTGTAGGCACAGGGATGGGAATAGCGTATTGGAATATAATATATAGTTCTCGGAGATATGTCTAAAGGTTTTGACAAAGTATGGCACACAGGTATAAAATACAAGATATCAGCACTAGGGCTTCCATAGAGATTCACTGCTACACTATGCAGCTTCATAGACAACACAACAGAACAGCTCAACTTAGTACCGGCAGCTACTTGGGGAACAAAACATAAAAACACGTACAAGAACACTTGAGAGAGTATATGTGAATACTACGCAATATTCATCTACAGACGTCCATACATGTATTGAATGTGAAGAACCTTGCCAACACTCGAAGTTCCTGCAAAAAAAGAGCTTAGGTTAGCTACCATGCACATACGCACCGTGGCAGCAGGCGGCCAGCCCGCCTGCTGCCTCCCTCCACCAAAAAAAAAAACACTGCAAAACCCTCCACCTGGCCTCTCACCCCTCCGGTATCATGATCGCTGAGCCTCGTTCCTCGCTTCACAGGTGATAACAGCAGATAGCAGAGTCGCCTTGGGTCATGGCGGGCGTCAAGATGAACAGATAATGGTATAAGCGATCACCTTCTCCGCCGTGTCAAGCTCCTGGTATCTCTTCTCATCTTACTGCCTCCGTGTCTACCTCAGCTTCTCTTGCTCTTATTTTCTGCCTTTTATTCTTTCTCTTGATCTCGTTATCTCTCTCTCGTACACACAAACATCCTGGAGTATGCGGCTGCAGCTAGGAGTCCATACCTTGCCAAGCATAAAACGAACTTGGAGAAGGTTCAAAGGTATGCCACTAGACTATTTCCAGAACTAAGAGCTATAAGTTACGAGGAAACACTGCGTGAATTGCACCTCACGTCTCTGGGGCAGGGTAGATAAAGACATCTTATTTAACACGGTTGGTGCTCGAACAAGGAGGCACAGGTGGAAACTTGAGTACCCAAATGAACAACAGAGATATTAACAAAATAAATTTCAGTGTTATCGTTAATAAATGGAATAGATTAGAAAGGGATAGGGTAGAAACAGACTCCATACACAGTTTCAAATGAAGATATGATAGAGCCCAGTAGGCTCAGGAATGTGTACACTGGTAATTGACAATTGAGAGACGGACCCAAAGAGCCGAAGCTCAACCCCCCGCAAACACAAATCGGTGAGTACACACACACACAAAAGAAATAAAGACAAGTAAGTAAATGCTAAAATTAAATACCAGTACAAAGAGAGTGACAGGTAATGGCAGATATGTAAACATTTTATCCTGCAAGCCTACAGAAGGCGGCTCTTTCCCCGCCAGGCAAGTACGTCGGTAATAATCAGCCAAGCAGCTGACAATCCTTGCTTGCATCATGCGCCTCCAGGAACCAAAACACGAATTCGCAGGCAAACCAAACACTCGCGTGACCCTCCAGTGTTTGTTTAGGCAAACAAGTGTGTGTTTGTTGACATGAAGCCCGTGTTTTAATTCCTCCGCCCTCAGCCTGGTCCTCGAGTGTCTTAACAGGTAAGAAAAGTGCAAAAAATAAAGAAAAAAGATAACAGAAGACAATGACAATGAAGAATTGCTTAACATGTATTTGATTAATTTGGCGTCTGAATTTATTTTGTGCTTGATGGTCAGTAAGGTGGCTTGTTCTTTAGCCTTATACATTGTCAGGTAGCTTGTTCTTTAGCCTTATACATTGTCAGGTAGCTTGTTCTCTAGCCTTATACATTGTCAGGTGGCTTGTTCTTTAGCCTTATACATTGTCAGGTGCCTTGTTCTCTAGCCTTATACATTGTCAGGTAGCTTGTTCTCTAGCCTATACATTGTCAGGTAGCTTGTTCTTTAGCCTTATACATTGTCAGGTAGCTTGTTCTTTAGCCTTATACATTGTCAGGTAGCTTGTTCTTTAGCCTTATACATTGTCAGGTGCTTGTTCTTTAGCCTTATACATTGTCAGGTAGCTTGTTCTCTAGCCTTATACATTGTCAGGTAGCTTGTTCTTTAGCCTTATACATTGTCAGGTAGCTTGTTCTCTAGCCTTATACATTGTCAGGTAGCTTGTTCTCTAGCCTTATACATTGTCAGGTGCTTGTTCTCTAATATTGTCAGGTGGCTTGTTCTTTAGCCTTATACATTGTCAGGTAGCTTGTTCTTTAGCATTATACATTGTCAGGTGCCTTGTTCTCTAATATTATCAGGTGGCTTGTTCTTTAGCCTTATACATTGTCAGGTGGCTTTCTCAACTTTTTCTTTCAGTGCATTCCACTTGTTTACCATTCGTAAGTAGTACGACATATTTCCTTACAAATGTTTTAATCACTTGAGTTTCCAGCTTCGACTTTATGCCCTCTCATTCAACTTTTTCTCAGTTTAAAGAAGCAGCCCTCGTCCACCTTATCTATTCCCCTCAGTATCTTGAATATTGCGATCATATCCCCTCTGTTTCTTTTTTTTCTCTAGGGTTGCGAAATAACTTTGGCATCAACAAGATTTGACCATTTGGTTAGTGGAACTAGACATGACGACCCTATAGGATAGAAGAAATGAGAGGAGTGAGTGCACTCACTCTCAGCATCTGAGTGCACTCACTCTCAGCATCTGGTGAGTGCATGGAGTGCCGTCCTTACCTTAGGGCCTCGTGAGAGAATACCTCCTTACCTCACCTGGTGACAAGTGGTCATCGTCTCCACCAGGTGGCGGCCTCACTGACTGTAATAATATATGTATGAACTAGCAGACACTTCTCCTCTTAGCTTATATAAACAATTAATGCCAATTAGAATTAGTAATGGATCTAACAAGGGGTTAATTAGAGGTATTGATCCCCCTGGCTGCCGCCTTCGTTATAATTCCCCATGCTTCACCGATCGTCCGATAAGATCTATTGATGTTTCAACAAGCATGTAATTAGCAGTCATGGCATCATTGATAATATGCAAATTAGATATATAAGTCACTCACCAACCTGATGACGATAATTTAATGGAAACATAAAAAGAGTATTGTGATTTGTATCTATAATATAAATCTTCAAAATGTTTTAAATATAAAGATTGTCATCCAGTAAGTTTTCATGTAAAGCAAAAAAAAAACTAATTGGAATTCATTGAGCAGTAATTAATTAAATATATATGTGGCTCATAGTTAATAGAGTAATGTATCAGTTGTGTTATAGGACCCACGGGGCAGCTGCACATCTGTCTCACCTGAGAATCATATATCAGCGGTCCTACCGGTGTTACCTGTCCTTCACAAGACTTAAGAAACGTATATACCTTTACCTTATCGATAGTCTTTAAACAAACCTAACCTAACGTATCAAATCCTAATACAATCTATCATATCCTGATCTAACCATATCAACGAGGCTGCGAGAAATCGCGTCGAACAGCCTGGTTGATTAGACCACCAACCAGGAGGCCTAGTCAGAGACCGGGCAACGGGGATGTTGATCCCAGGAAGCATCGAAAGTAACCCCAAGACGGGTGACGGTGGCAGTGAGAGATGGGACACATTAGCTCGCTAGACACATTCCTCCGTGATGATACTCTTTACCAACCACAACAGCATAGGTTATTGGCCCCTCCCCGGGCCTGCCTCTCTTCCTGTCAGTATTATTGGTCTGGCTACTTGCAGGCCTGACCATGCTGCCTGCTAGGTCTGGTTGCTTGAAGCCAGACCTTGCTGCCTGCTAGATCTGACTGCTTGCAGGCCAGACCTTGCTACCTGCTAGATCTGACTGCTTGCAGGCCAGACCTTGCTGCCTGCTAGATCTGACTGCTTGCAGGCCAGACCTTGCTGCCTACTAGTTCTGGCTGCTTGACCAAATTGCCTGTGTTTACCCCTCTTTATCTGCCTTCCTGGCTGCGGGACTTATTGTCAGCTGTTTTCCTAACAAGCCAGATGAGCTGGCTTTATTACTAAACAACCATTTGGATTTCCTAGGCTCCATACTGTCCAGCTGGCTTACCAGCCTCTAAAACAACCAGCTGGCCTGCCTGGCATCTCACCCGACTTGCCATCATGCTAATGCTGTCTGCCTCTCTGCTTTCTTGCTTGCGACCATGATTATGCCACTCTGCCTGCTATATTAAGCCTGCTTTCTTGCCTTTGTCTTCAATTTGCTGTAATCCTACCTGAAGATTTAATCTTAAACTGATAAGTTATCTGGCTGATGTAATATATAAGAAGTCCAATACAAAAATAAAAAATACAATACAGTAAAAAAAAATATATAGGCAGATCTTGACAACAAAGAATTGCATTAACCGAGTGATCAGATTTTCAAGTTATACCTTAACGGGTTAGAAAGCATTTGCTATACATACCAGGATATGCTTTTCTTATAAGGATATTTATATATTCGAGAGTTAAATTGGTCGTAATTGGCTCTTCATCTATCTTTGAGAGTTGTTCATTAGTGTCGAGTGAGGTCACAGGTGTGTGTGTGTGTGTGTGTGTGTACTGTAGTGGCGCTGCGGCCTCGATGGAGGGAATATTCATGAGAATTTACTTTATAAAGCAATTACGTATTTGCTCAGAATGTGTTATTAGACATAAGACAGAGTTGAAGGTGTTCACTACGCACCAGGTAATTAGCACCAGATCCGGGCTTCAGATCCTCTTATCATAGTAATAAACGTTTTAGTAAATTTACAAATGGTTATTATTATTATTGTTATTATTATTCAATTCGTATAATTAGATGTCAAATTAAATCTAATTACTATGTGATTAAAATATGGTCATTTGAGACCTGAGGGTTCCTCAAGGTGTCGCCTGCTCGGGACACACTATCACTCAGCCTTGTTTTCAGTCGTCCCCCCCCCCCCCCCCCCCTCACTCGTCTCAGCCCCACTCACTCCCTTATTCGTCTCAGCTCCACTCACTCGTCTCAGCCCCACTCACTCCCTCACTCGTCTCAGCCCCACTCACTCCCTTACTCGTCTCAGCCCCACCCCCCTACCCCTTCCCAGTTCTGTTCTTCTCATTCCGTAATCATTCTTGTTTCCTCACCGTTATATTTCTTTCTTCGACACTTTCCATCAAGCTGCTCACGACTCTTTTATTCTAAATTTCACATTATCGTGACTTCTCTTTACTCCTTGCTCTCTCACTCATCAGGAGCCCCTCACCCTTCTCCACCCCCACTCACTCTCTTCTCCACCTTTTCACCCCTTCCCCACATCTTCCCCTTTTCTTCGTCCTCTTCTCTCATCCACTCGTCTCCAGAAATTTATTCCCACCTTTGACCACACAAACGTCCCACGCTCCTATTTCACTCTCAACACAAAGGTTGACTGAACTGCCCCAGTTATTTATTTTTTTGGTAGGGAGGGATGGGGTTTTACGTTTTATACTTCTAGGTGCACTTTCTTAGCTGTTTCACTTAGTCTTTCTTATTCAGACTAGTACGCACACGCACGTACGCATACACACGTACGCATACGTATGGAGGCTGACGCCATACACAGCTTCAAGTGTAGATATGATAGAGCCCAATAGGCTCAGGAATCTGTACACCAGTTGATTGACAGTTGAGAGGCGGGACCAAAGAGCCAAAGCTCAACCCCCGCAAGCACAATTAGATTAGTACACACTCAGACGAGCAAGTACTCACGCGCGTGTACGTTGGCCGCTAATATGTTACTGTTTACCGACCCTTACAAATGCGTATTAATAAATGTCTAACATTTGTGACTGACAAAATCTTAATATAATCAACTATGTGAAATCAACTAAACAATATGTTTCTCACGTTATTTTTGTATTACTTTACAACTAAACCAGATTAGCAAGTACATTAAGAAATTATAATAATAAAAATTATATTGGAAAATTTAATGTCATTGGGAAGCTCTTGATCGGAAAATTATATTTTTAAAGCTAAGCTGGTCAGTGCTGCTATGAGGTCACATGAGATATAAGTTCAAACTTAATCCTTTCTCAGTAATTAGCTCTGTGGCTCACTTCAAACACTCACAAAAACTGCGGATTACCCAACTTACCCAATTTTGTCATCAGACAGGATTAAGTAGATTTGCCTTTGTAAAACAAAAAAAGCTAGTTAACCTACTTAAGTATGCTGTTAGTAATTACACTGGGGACAGAGATCATCCCTCTAACCTACTGGCAGGTGAATATGCCAGATTGCCACAAGCCTCTCCAATAAAACCACAATACAGGTAGTGTTTTTTTTTTGCTTCCAATTTTATGATTGACCTCCGCTGTATCTACAAGCCCCCCCCCCCCCGCTCCCACTTTTCTTACAGCATTTTATGTAGTTTGAACAGAATTATGTTTTAATCTCTATTTTCGGATTGTCGTCTCGAGGATCTACTTTGATGATTTTCTATGAGAACTGCGCACTTCATGCCTCACTTGTTTTTCCCTAGTCTACGTATATCTCCACTTCTATCATCTTTAATTCTCTCTCTCTCACCTTTTTACAAATCTATTCTCTCAGATTCTTACGTTCTGTCTGATCACATTCCCTCTCCCTGTTACGCACTCTCCCCATCTCGAGCTATACATCGCCTAATCGCTTTATCTTTTATTGCTCTTCCTATTACCCTATGGCTCTTTCACTGACTTGCACTCTCTATGTTACGATTTTGCTTGCTATCTCAGGCATTTGATCTCTTAACCTTTCACCTTTTCGCTGTACCTCCCTTACCCTTTTGCGTTCTCTCTCACTCTCTCTTACACAAGACACTAGTGACTATTTCCATCAGATGTTAGAACCTGCGGAAAAGTTGCCACGACACGAACAACCTCCGGTGCTACTTGGGCGATGGACTAAACTTCCAGCACCACACTGCTCTTCCAGCACCACACGGACCTTCCAGCACCACACGGCCCTTCCAGCACCACACGGCCCTTCCAGCACCACACGGCCCTTCCAGCACCACACGGACCTTCCAGCACCACACGGCCCTTCCAGCACCACACGGCTCTTCCAGCACCACACGGCCCTTCCAGCACCACACGGCCCTTCCAGCACCACACGGCCCTTCCAGCACCACACGGCCCTTCCAGCACCACACGGCCCTTCCAGCACCACACGGACCTTCCAGCACCACACGGACCTTCCAGCACCACACGGACCTTCCAGCACCACACGGACCTTCCAGCACCACACGGACCTTCCAGCACCACACGGACCTTCCAGCACCACACGGACCTTCCAGCACCACACGGACCTTCCAGCACCACACTGCTCTTCCAGCACCACACTGCTCTTCCAGCACCACACTGCTCTTCCAGCACCACACGGCCCTTCCAGCACCACACGGCCCTTCCAGCACCACACGGCCCTTCCAGCACCACACGGACCTTCCAGCACCACACGGCCCTTCCCAGCACCACACGGCCCTTCCAGCACCACACGGCCCTTCCAGCACCACACGGCCCTTCCAGCACCACACGGCCCTTCCAGCACCACACGGACCTTCCAGCACCACACGGACCTTCCAGCACCACACGGACCTTCCAGCACCACACGGACCTTCCAGCACCACACGGCCCTTCCAGCATCACACGGACCTTCCAGCACCACACGGACAACAATACCATAGTGGAAGGCCATTATAACCTTTTACCTTTTCGCTCCCCGATTAACATTAACCCAAATTATCAATTTTCCGCTTCCCATCTTGCTAACCCCCAATCCATCTTCTCACACCCTTTTGTTGGAAAACGCTTTAAACAGGAACATTAACCATTTCGCCGGGTAGATCGACTTTAATTTTGACCAAATCGACCAGTGACCTGCTTCTGCTCTTTTTTATCACACGAAAATATCCTCAGCGAGGCTGTTCAGAAGACTTTTACAATACTCGGCTGCTATCATATATCCTATAGATTGCTGCCGTCTCGTAGTCTTTTGGAGGAGATCGTGATATCAATCACTTCTTGGCAGTGTTAAGGGTACTGTCCTTGTGGGTTAGTTGATCACTGATTCGTGAGGTTCGTGTTAGCACTCTAGCAGTGAATAACAAGTTAAATTATCTCGCTGTAATTAGTAGATTACAAAAATTAAAATGAGTTAACCGAGTGGGTTTTAGTCATTATACAATAAGTAGAACCCTCTTAGTCTTAAAGTATTTACTAGTGAAGGAGTATGTGTCAGCCTTGACCCTATACTAGTTGCAAGTGAAGCGGAAGCTGTCAGCCATGACCTTACACTGGTGGCTAGTGTGTGAGCTATTAGTCCTGACTTTGTACACAAAGGTAGTATCTGGACTTCACACCAGCTGGCACGTAAGCCGGAGCCCAACAGCTTGATCTCGTGGCCCGTGGACACACCTATGTACGTTCAACCATCTGACCCATGATGCCTCTTCAAATTTTCAGTTTATTCGTTATTATTTGTTTTCTAGCACCTATACCCATAATGAACGATAATGACTTTCTCCTCTAAATAACATCAACATATTAGACCTCAATAACTGTCCAAGTAACAAACTAGCTGTTGAAGACAAAGGCACAGACAAAATATACACACGAGAAAGAGGACAATGACACAAATGTGAACAAATTTACACAAAGGAAAAAGTACAAAGACACTCAGACATAAAGAAATATACACAAGAGAAAGATGACAAAGACTCGCATAAAGAAATATACACAAAGGATGAGGACAAAGACAAGCAAATGTAAACAAATTTACTCAAGAGAAAGAGGACAAAGATATGTAAACAAATATACACAAATAGAACAGACATTAACAAATATACACAAAGGAAAGTGGACAAAGACACACGGACATAAACAAATATACACAAGAGAAAGGGGACAAAGATACAGACATAAACAAATATATACAAGATAGAGATAAATGGTGTACAAGAAGGCATCATTCCAGCCTACTTCAGCTTTCAACGGAGACCTTGATAATATATTCAGTGAAGCATTCTCACCCTCTCATAGCATGAGAGGAGTCGCATCTTGCCTCTCGTGAGTATGCTGTGTGAGATACATTTCTTACTCTCCCCTTATGTGAGGAACGTGTGGAAGGGGTCTTCCCCTCATTCTCACGCCTCCTAATATAATCTCATCGGCGTCAAGTTCCCCGTCGCTCCCTCCCGTTAATCGTTCCTTCAAGAATGGCAATTTAAAGGTTTGAAATCCCCCAAGACAGTCCTTAGGTGTAACGTGATTAGGGAGTACTACATTCCCCCCTCTGGCCCCCTGAGGAAGTTCGACTCCCCTACACTGTGGGGAGTCGAACTCATCCCCCTCAACACCCTAACACTTGTTAGGCTCATCTCCGCCCACATTAAACTCTTTGCCTACATTAGAGTTCCTTCATGTTAACCTTCCCTGTGTAAAGCTTTCCACATTATTTATACCATACACAACATTTTTAATGTAATAAATACATACTCCAAAGGCTCGTCATTACTCCTCAAGATTTAGTAACATATGTCGGCCCCCTCCCAAGTCAGGTCCTCCTCATGTCGGCCCCCTCCAAAGTCGGGTCCTCTCCATGTCGGCCCCCTCCCAAGTCGGGTCCTCTCCATGTCGGCCCCCTCCCAAGTCGGGTCCTCCCCATTTCGGCCCCCTCCCAAGTCGGGTCCTCTCCATGTCGGCCCCCTCCCAAGTCAGGTCCTCTCCATGTCGGCCCCCTCCATGTCGGCCCCCTCCCAAGTCAGGTCCTCTCCATGTCGCCCCCTCCCAAGTCGGTCCTCCCCATGTCGGCCCCCTCCCAAGTCAGGTCC
>WNGS01039543.1:9187786-9227879 GCA_020271785.1 Procambarus virginalis | reverse complement strand
GGATGAGTGGAAGCCAGGGGTAAAGATAAGTGAAAGATAGCGGTGCCTGAAAGAGTAAAACGACACAGAGTGGATGTGTGGTGGGCAGGAAAATATGGATGCGGAATGTGTCTAAGGATTGAGATGATTGATGGAATGCCAGGCTGAATGATTTTGCAATAACTTCTTAAATTACTTAATGTTTGACTTACTGACCAAATGATTGACGGAATGATTGACTAGCTAATTTTCTGAGTGGTTGATTGAATATCCGATTGATTGATTTGCTAATAAGTGGCTAACAATTTAAAAAGTAGACTGGCTGATGGGCTGCTGGTTAAAGGAACTATCTACTGGCCGATGATTTATGGTTATATCAACGGTTTTTAACCTCGTTTGATGGTCAAGTCAACAAGCTTGTTCCGTAGAGCAAGTCAGGAACTGCAGATGCAACAGCTATTAACTTACGAGTCTGAAACTCTGTAGAGCTGTCGTTGGTTCCTTTAACATTGGCATAGGGTACTATAGCACAGTAGTCACGTTTTCGACTCACAATCGGGGATCCCGGGTTCCATCTCTAGGCTTGACAGAAATGGCTGGGTACGATTCCTTTCACCTAATGCCTCTGCTTACCTAGCAGCAAATAAGTACCCGGGAGCTTGGCAACTGTTGAGGAGTGGCATCCTGGGAAGGTTCAGTAGTTCGACCTTGGGAAAGACCTCGATACAAGCCTAACGTTTACAGCTGACCTGTAGGAGCCCTACAGTGGAGCAGGTTGAGTCCTCCTTTTCATAGGATACTAGATATCTGGTGGTAACCCATCCTCAGGCTATGTTCATTCCTTGCAGCCGGCAAACCCTCTGTTTTTAATTAAAAAACTTTGGATACGACTCACAGCAGATGACGTTCAAACATTTATCGAGCAGAGTTTCGTTGGCGACCTCTGTTCGAATCGCAACTCCTCATGCTTCATGAATGTACTACATTTACGTGGGTAACTGCTTCACCCACGTACTACAAGTACAAATAATTGCCAACAGAACCTGGGCAGCTAACCTACACCTAGCTATTCCTAAAATATGAATAGGTAATATTAGCTCATTTGAAAACGTCTCTCTTCAATATATAGTTGTTAAAATTGATGAATGTGTCTTGCTGGACGGCTTTAATAAGCCTGGCCTGAGGACAGGTTGCTATTAGATCTCTAACCCTGTTCTTGGAGGGGAGAAGAAAATGAATATATGCTGGTTACCTTTGTATGAATATATGGCCGCGTCTGCGGTAGAAAATCCACTAAAAAGGAAATCATTGCGTACACTGTACACACACACTGTACACTGTACGTGCACAGTACATACACAGCAAACTTTAATAACGAGTTTGAGTAGCGGAAAAGTTCTTGAAAGTTCCCATGAACCAGTAATGCACATTCAGTAGCTTCTGGGTTCCAGGGAAAGAATGCCACAATCTGAATAATCAGTTCAAGTTGTCTCACTTGGAATTTATCACATATTTACAAAACATTTGTTTATTGCAGACTGGAATGAAGCCAACATCACGTGACCAGTCGCTCGGACCAATAACACCTAGCACATCCGACGTCATGAAAAATCATTGTCAGAATCAGATCATTTATTCTGAAACCATTTAAAATACAGCGATCCCACAAACTCGGGCGAGCGGTAAATACCGTGGAAAAAATTTCACTGTGTAATTTAGTTTACATAACAGAAAGCCTGTGAATCCGAAATACAATTTACCAAAAATTCCAAAAATGAGAAACTGGCCAGAAAGGCTGACACAGGAAGCAAGCGTGAGGGAGGGTGGGATGGGAGGGGTTAAGACATTCGAGAGGGGGAAAGTGAGGGGAAATAGCCAAACGTGACCTCTTGATGGACAAAGGGGAAGCGCCCCATAAGGCTCAAATCTCATCTCGGTTGAGTGTTATTTTCGACCATCCGGTACGTGACCCTCTGAGCACTAGGGTCACGTAAGGCCTCGGGGCGTCCTCTGGGGCCACGTCGAGAATGTAACTGTCGTATTTTAGTCCTTGTGGTCACAGCCGGACGTCGCGTCGCGTTGTGGCCCGCCAGATCTCCGACGCTTCCTCTGACCCCCCTGATCCCCGCCTCATACCTACGTCTGTGTCGCGTCTCTCTCCGCATGTGGCTTCGAGCACACAATATTATAAGTGTAAGAGTATCAGTGACTGTCTTCATTCATCGGAGTTCTTTTGGTTATGTCATTGTATGTTTTCGCTGCAAATTTTTTGTATATTTGCCGTTGGGTATTATTTGTTTTCATGTTTGTATTTGGTTAATTCAAGTGTTTCACCACAATCACCTGCCTCTGAAAGTCTTCCGCAAACATGTTTTTGCTGTGAACATTTCACATATCGCTCTGGTGTTTTCCACATCTGCGAATCCTTCTCATCGTCAGTTTGTGCCTGTTTAGATACACATATTTCTCTAACATATGTGCCTTCATACATGTATAAAGCCTAGTAAGCCCAGGAAACTGTAGGCCAATCGATTGACAGTCCCAGATAATGTTGGACAATGCTGAAATTGCGAGGTCGGAATTAGGGGCTCATGACCACTAGTGATTTTAAACCAAACAAAATTCAACGCCTAAATGATCGGAATAAGGCAAATAGGATACTGGGATGCATTTGTAGAAGGATTATCAACATATTTAATATTATTCTTCAGTTTACCTTACACTTGTTAAGCCTCAATTAGATTATGCACTTCAATTTTGTTCTCCAAACAATAGAATTAACGTAAATTTGATTGAACGAGTACAGTTCTATAACCAATGTTCCAACGATGTGTAAATATTTCATTCAAAATGATCTGCTACCAGAAATTTTAGCCAAATATCCCCATTTTGCTAACTGTAGGTAGTAACTAAGTTATTGAAATCTATCCACCGCTGCCCACTGGATGGGGGAAATGGTGTGCAAGACACACATACCAATTGTGACACTAGCTCTCCACATATGTCAGTTGCTTAATTTAGAAACTGTAATTGTGGTCGATCTCGAACCCATTGTTGATGTGACGACTTACATTGAATTTTGTAACTAGCTCATCAAGATAGTAACTTTCTTAGCTAAATGAATTGTGGGGTTCAGTCCCTGAGCACATTAATGTGCCTCTGTTACACTTTCCACTACCGCCCACAAGATGGGTATGGGGAGCATAATAGATGAACTAAACTAAAAACTAACGCGTACAGAGAAGGATGACAAAGTGAATTCCAGGAATTAGAAACCTTTCTAATGAAGAGAGATAAAAAAAGCTTAACTTACATTTCCTTAGAAGACAAAGTAAGAGGAGACAAGAATGATGAATATAAACGAATAAATGACAAAGGGGGACATAAACAAGATTTTAAATATTTCACAAAATAAAAATAAAAACAATGGATATCAATTAGCTAAGTTTAGATTTAGGAAAGACCTGGGTAAATACTGGTTAGAAAACTGGATGGTTGTATTATGGAACAAATTACTGAGTCAATAATAGACGCGGGATCGTTGAACTGATTGAAGCATAGGTTAGCCATACATAAGAGAGGGTAAATATAAATTAGAGCTGTATGGAAATTTACCTTTTATAGCTTCCTGAATTCTTATATTATATTATATATATATATATATATATATATATATATATATATATATATATATATATATATATATATATATATATATATATATATACATACATACATACTCAAGATCAAGATGAGAAAGAAGTTTCTCTTTCTCTCTCTCTTCCCCCTCCCCCCCCCCCCCTCTGAATAATATCCTTAGTGTGTGCACTTCAAGAAGAATTTCAAAGGTTAAATTTAGGGTTTAGGATGAGCAGAAGGGTTTACAGTCGTACTAAGCTACGTCACAGTTTCTATATGATCTTTCAATATACAAAGTATAATTGTGCATTGCAGCAGAATTCCATGTTTTTTTTAGTCAAGTCAGTATTTATATTGAAACCTTCTATCTGAACAGGTCGGTGCTGGGCATCTGTATGCTCAAAATATTTATTCTCAAAGTTGTGTAATCAAGATTCCATTATTTGTTTTGGTAATACTGATGTTTTTGAGTATTTAGATGTGAAGTATTAATGGACAGAGGTGGTGTCTCTGTAGCAGCTGCGAGGTAAAAGTTAGAGTATATACTGCAGTGGTAAATGTTAGAAGCAGTGACAACTGTAATGGTAAATATTAGGTATTTCTATTACTATGGTAAAGGTTTAAAGTGGTATTCCTGTCAAGAGTTGTAAAGGTTAGAAGTATTGTTAGTAGTTGTTAAAGTTTCAACGTGTAATGTCACTGGAGCCATTGTGAAGTACTGACAGTTGCCGACAAGTGTTTGGAGATTGAGTTCGTTTGGTACATCCAGAGGGTGCACAAGTAAGCGGGGAGAGGAGGGTGTTACAGTGGTATATGTATAGCCAGCAGATATACAGACAGCGGTAGAACACAGTGTTACAACCACAGCCATCGAGAGACATGGGAGGGAGAGCAGAATGCTGCGAGCAAAGCCACGGCCAGGGAAGGGAAGGAGGTGATACACAATATTTCGAGCGCAGTCAAACGAAGGCTGAGAGGCCTTCACAATCTTACGAGCTCAGGCAGATGGGGAAGATACGCAATGAAACGAGCCAAGGCGGATTGGGGGGATGGTAGGCCTACACAATGTTACGAGTGCAGACAGAGGGGAAAGGCTACTTCGCTATGTTACGAACTCAGGTAAAAGAAAGATAAACCATGCAGTTACAAGACCAGGTAGTTTGGTGGAGCCACATAATATATTTGCACACAGAGGGAAAACGTTAGTCTTATACAATGCTACGAACACCAGGCTGAAATGTAGAACAAAAACAGGAGACGCTTTTTCTCCCGATTGTCACTAAATCCATGGAATACCCTACCGGCCGAACCCGTAAATGTCAAGACACTACTTTAAAATTCAGCTTGAAAAAAAACCTCTGGAATAACTGAGAAACCTTTGACAAGCCGCCAGCATTCAGCTCTCATCGAGGAAACTAGAGTTGGTGGCCCTCACGTAAATTTGGATAAATAAATCACGGTTTCTGTACTATTTCTCATGTCTACTACTACGACTCATGTCCTTATAATATTTGAATAAATGCTTCAGATATATATATATTATATATATATATATATATATATATATATATATATATATATATATATATATATATATATATATATATATATATATATTAATAATGTTAGCGAAGATGCTGATGGAGAGAAACCATTATCTGCGTGCTAATTAGTATCGAAATGGACGAAGGTTCCGATTTTATCAGAAGTCGTTCAACACAACATTGAACCATTTGAGGTAACTCAACACAATATTGCATCATAAGGGGTCATTCAACACAATATTTGACCATCAGGGGTTGTTCAACACACTGTAATTACATGGACATTTAATTAGAAAACCATTAGTTTCTTAAACAAATGAATTTAAAGCTGAACGTATTCAGACACCAGAGGAAACGTTACGAAATGGATCATAGTGTAATTATCATAACGTAATGATCGTAACATAATGACTTGAGTTCCCGCGCGAAAACTCATAATAGTTTGCGATTTATTATGAAGTGGTAGAAATATCCGGGGTACATGTAATCCGATTGAGTACATTATGTCTACAGTTGTGTTCTGTGATGGGCTGATAGTTCTTATGGGGAAGGAAGAAGCGCTCTTACCCCAGCGAAAGAACCAGAAGGGAGGGGGGATGTATTCTCACCGAAGGGACAGGGCCAGTGGGAAGGAGTGGTACTCATACACAAGGGACAGGAGCCGAGGGGAGAGAGAGGTAATCTTACCCAATGACAGGACGTGAAAGGAGGGGTAAGTGCCGCCCCCCCCCTCCCTGGGGTCCTGTCCAGTGACAGGACAGTAACAGGACCAGAAGGGAAGGGAGAGGCACCCTCACCCCAAGTGATAGGGCCAGTGCGGAAGGGAAAGAATGCAGTCTCCTGCAGTGACTGGACCTCAGAAAATCACGTACGTGAAGAGAGGTGTCTAAGAAGGACGAGGGTTTATGAACATATTGTGACAGGTGCTGTTGCGCGCGCTAGAGGCGAAGGGCGGGTAACGTCAAGCGAGGAAGCAAACCTCACTAACGGCCTTGCGAGGCAGGAAACTGGTCATTTCCTGTTAACAATCGTACCAGGGAGTGAGGCCAGTTGTTGACACACTTATGTCAGGGAAGAGCATATGTCGACTCATGTGTCAGACACAGGAAGGCTGAAATTACTTCGTAAGCGAAGAAGGCAACAGGAAGTCTTTAAGTCAAGTTTCAGACAGGAAAAACAGTCTTCGACTCCAACGTAAGAGAAGTATGAAGACTCGATAAGTCTGTTTATACACAGCCCAAACCGCCGATGCGTATATATAAGAACGAGAAAAGCTGCCATCCGGAATTTAAAGAATAAGAACAGATATAGTTTATATAAAATCCAGGTACACTTGCACTTGGTCGATCGAGATAAACATCCAATTTTTCCAATTCCGGACAATCATAAAATATATGTTTTTTAATGAACTTAAATCTCACTTTGATATAAAAAAATATTACATACGCAAAGACCACGAAGTTCAAGAACAGAATCAGATGACGATAACGCCGCGACCTTCTAATATGATAATCAATAACTGCCGATGAAACATGCATTCCCTTCAACATTATATTGTAGAATGTTCCATGTCAGAATAGACTGACTTCCGCCTTCCTGGGCTGAGGTATGCTGAACTCGCTAAATACTATATGAATATTGGAAAACTTGATGATATTTGAACTTGTACCCAAGACTGACTATATAACACATCTGTTATACAATATATTGTACCTATACAGAATATAATACATCAGTTATACAGCACATGTACCTATAACCTGAACTTGTAAAAGCATCTTAATCACTTTCCGTGGTTAAGTGTTAAGTAACACACTAGTTTCCATAGAAGCTGTCTTACCCTGTCAAAGTAAGAGACATAGGTGTACTCACCTAGTTGTGTTTGCGGGGGTTGAGCTCTGGCTCTTTGGTCCCGCCTCTCAACCGTCAATCAACTGATGTACAGATTCCCGAGCCTATTGGGCTCTGTCATATTTACATTTGAAACTGTGTATGGAGTCAGCCTCCACCACATCACTTCCTAGTGCATTCCATTTACTAACTACTCTGACACTGAAAAAAGTTCTTTCTAATGTCTCTGTGGCTCATTTGGGTACTCAGCTTCCACCTGTGTCCCCTTGTGCGTGTGCCACCCGTGTTAAATAATCCATCCTTGTCCACTCTGTCAATTCCCCTGAGAATTTTGTATGTGGTGATCATGTCCCCCCTAGCTCTTCTGTCTTCCAGCGACGTGAGGTGCAGTTCACGTAGTCTGTCCTCATAACTCATGCCTCTTAGTTCTGTGACTAACCTAGCGGCATACCTCTGAACTTTTTCCAGCTTCGTCTTGTGCTTGTTTATATATTAGGTGTATATACATATATATGTGGATATGTGTCTGTATATATATGTGTGTGTGTATTTGTATACAGGATATATGTAAGCTGGTCAGAATTGCATTTCACCTTTATAAACGCACAATAATGACACTATGTAAAAAGACACCTCGAACACTGTTTAAGTAGGATAGACATAAATCTGTGTATTTATGTTTGTAGGTTAGATTAGCATTTTAAAAGCACTACAATTACCTGACTCATTCTAATTACAGTGATTTATTGAACGTTGATTGTTTAATAAGTCATTGAACTTATTGAAGTCCATATTTAATAGATTC
Organism: Procambarus virginalis; assembly: GCA_020271785.1. Classification (NCBI taxonomy): domain Eukaryota; kingdom Metazoa; phylum Arthropoda; class Malacostraca; order Decapoda; family Cambaridae; genus Procambarus; species Procambarus virginalis. Next base: position 9,220,061 of record WNGS01039543.1, on the reverse strand, counting down.
TTAACCCAATTCACGGAGGATAGAAGCTGTATATATATATTAGTTAGCATTGTAAATGTGTGGACACGTTTGTGGTAGAAAAAAAACTACCGACTACCAGAGGTCGAATTCACAATCTTAGAATTATTTACCTACGAGTAAATAATCAACCGCAACTTCTCCTAGTACTGCTGCTAGTTCTCCTGCTGAAGTTCCTGCTGTTCTTCGTCCTCCTCCTCCTGCTTCTGCCCGCTGTACCTCCGTTCATCTTTTTCTGATGCAGCCAACAATTCCTTCCGTCAGACTCTTGTCTTTCCTGCCTCTAGCTAGTGTTTCCTCTTTCTCAAATTCTATCTCCCTGTTTCTTAATCCATCCGTTCCTTTTGCATATCCTCACTGTTTTTTTTCTTTTCTCCTCTTACCATCGTTCTTTTACAGTTTTACTCTTTTCTGTTCAACTTTTCTCTTTCATGTCGCTTCTCCTTGTCTATTCTTTTAAATGTTTCCCTTTTCTCCCCTTGTCTTTCCCTACCTGTTTACTTCCTGCTACTCTTCTTACTTCCTTTATTTCACGTTCTCTTTCACCACCTCTTTTCTTCCTTCTATTCTTCGTTTTCCCTTCCTCGTCCTCTCCCATTTAAGATACATCCCGTGTCTCCTGTACCTCTTACTATTAGCCCCACAACTTATCCCTCGTTCCCACTCTCCTTCCTGTTATCAATTCTCTTGTTCACTCATTCCTACTCTCCATCTCCCACACGCACACACACTTCCTCTCTCGTCCCATCCCGATGTCCAGATATAGGAGCTGCTTCCTTAATCGGCCACTAGATGGGATGGGTCACGGAGGGTGTGTTCACTCGTATCACAGTGGCCCAACGGGCCATACAATGACCACGATCTTTCGCCCTTACTGAGGGCTGGGGGGGGGGGCATTTGCCGTGATCCTGGGCCTTCACAAACGATGCTGCCTGCGTGTACGGTGCGGGAGGAAGAACGGAAGAGAGAGCTTGTAAAACCTTTTGACGATGCACGAGTTCGCTTCTGTCTTGAGTATGCACTGCTTTTCTGTCCTCCATGGACAGGGGATATGTATATATGCTGGTTAGCATTGTAAATGTGTGGCCACGTCTGTGGTAGAAAATAATAATAATAAAAAAAAAAACTGCTTTTCTGGACTATCTATCCCCCATCATTCATCAGAATTTTGGACAAGGTTGAGAACCTGGTGAGAGGACTTATGTAACATCTCGACTCGTTCTGGCTGTACTGTTTTGAACATCAGAGCCTTCAGCACCGGTGAGATGTTGATAGACTTTCTGTTATGTATTCTCAAGAGTTCTTCGCCAGGCCCAACTTCGTAGACAACCAGAAGGTGGAAATTATAACATAAGATAAGGCGCTCAGCCACCAACAGCTTCATATTTGTAATGTCTTTCTCAAGAATATCACTCCATCAGCGAGTCCTAGTCTGACTCGCATCTGCAATTTGGACGCTCAACATATTAATACATGGGAATCAAGAAAAAACTGGTTCATACTGTTTCTGATTTGGTGGTCACTTAAGTGTCAATGTTTATTAATAATATAAATAGTAATCTAAGCAAATGAGTATCTAGGGACAGGCTCCAGATGAACTGATGAAGGGGTAACAGCGCTAAGCTTATAGTTTAATAAGAACAACAAAGACATTCCTTATCAAACCTAGTTTTAGTTTAGAGAGCGAGTGAGGGGAGATATACAGATATATCGTTTGTGTGTTGGTTAACACACCTGTTTCACAAGCGACAGGTCCTTTGTTCTTGGGAAGAAAGTGACGATCTGGTAACTATTCCCACACTCCATTGACCCTTTGCACCCAGGAGAACGACTGACAGGCACAAATGACATTATTTTATATATTAAATATATATCTCAAAGCTCCAGCTTGAAGTGGATTGAAAGAATATAAAACAGAAGCTTAATTGGTAACTTCTAAAAATGGATACAATTATGGCTGGGCAGGTGTGCAACAGTGTAAATCAAACTTACATTTTTTTACATAAAGTGAATAACGTTTTGCTTACAATCGTAATAGTTTCTTAACTCAGGGTTAATTAGGACGCTGACCCAAAACATTGCACGAGGAGGAGATGGTTCATTGACATGCTTAACAATGCAAAATTACTTAATAATACAATATCTCTAGCGTCATTAATTGGTCATAATAACTAGGTAATTGGCACCGAGTTAAAACAATAACATCACATATATGAAATATTTGATGATACATTATAAAAATCTTTTATCATACGTGATTTTGTAATAAGAACCACAATTGTGGAAGAAGCATCTCACTCACCGCGTGTATCTGTGTGTTATCCTACACCAGCGTGCTCAACACATGTCTGTATGTTATCTTCTACTATCGTCATCAACATACGTCTGTGTTATCTTACATCAGCGGGCCAAAGGCGAACCACCTCTGTGATCTCTGTAAGCTAGTTGGGCCTAAAGTTAGGCATGCTAAAAATGCTGCCAAGACCCAAGGGCTGAAGAACTAATTCAGAGACGAAAATCACCAAATAGTAGGGAATGGCCCGAGGGGACCCAATTAATTGAGGCATTCTTGGTCGCCCCCATCTGCTATATTGCTGCCAGATATATTGGTATAGATGGGCCGGATGCTGGTAGAAATTTATTTGAAGTGTTACAAGGCTATTTCCCATCTGATCTTATCCCGACTCCTCTTGGAGTCAAGTAATAGCAAATATAAACTTAAAATCGTCTTTGACTCCTTTTCCTCTAGGATTTTTATTTATGTATATACATTTTTATTTATAAACACATTAAACAGTTTTAATTCCCATTGCACAAGTGTTTCAGCCAATGAGAAGGAAGGTGACATTTTACTCCAGAATTGGTTGAAATATAAGGGATAGAAAAACCAAACAGCCAAGTGAGGGTTAGTTTCGGTTGAGTCTAGTCGAGTTACGTTAGGTTGGGATAGATTGGGTCTGGTTGTGTTAAACGGCGTTATCAACCAACGCTGTGAATAAGGGAATTCCTGTGGCATTCGCTGAGCCATTCAAAGACCTCACTAAAAGCTGCTGCCCGCAATAATAAGAACAGAATGGCAACTATTTGAAGATCACACAACAAGCTGTCATCTTACAGGCTATTCATGCCCGTTCCATCTCTTGGGTGGCTTAATCTTCATCAATCAATCAGCTGTCATCCTTGAGACAGAAACGACGTGATTCCCAAGTATTTCACCTGCACTATGGAGACAGCTTTTCAGTCCTCTTCTAATCTCTCGCATAGCTGACGGAGGAGACTTAAGTTAGGTACTGGGATCAATTTAGCGCACCTGTGTCGGGGAAATCGTGTAGTACTTGCTATGTATTTCAGGTAAAGTACTTGGCATTGATGTGAAACTCCTGTAAGCATAGTGTCAGTGACATTATATTGGGAGCAATGCGACTGTGACTGTGTGGGTGAGTGTGTGTGTGTATGTACTCACCATGTTGTGCTTGCAGGGGTTGAGCTTTGGCACTTTGGTCTCGCCTCTCAACCGTCAATCAACTGATGTACAGATTCCTGAGCCTAATGAGCTCTATCATATCTACATTTGAAACTGTGTATGGAGTCTGCCTCTACCACATCACTGCCTATGTGTACTCACCTATTTATACTCACATATTTGTGCTTGCGGGGGTTGAGCTCTGGCTCTTTGGTCCCACCTCTCAACAGTCAATCAACTAGTGTGTGTGTGTGTGTGTGTGTGTGTGTGTGTGTGTGTGTGTGTGTGTGTGTGTGTGTGTGTGTGTGTGTGTGTGTGTGTGTGTGTGTTGGTTGTTGATTTTATGCCAGTGTGAATGTGTTGTCTGGCCCAGATAAGACAACATCCTAGGCATAATATATATACACACAACTCTTCCAGAGCTGCAGCCTCCGCCCACAACACAAACACACGTATTCACTGCTGGATTCCCACTGTCATAAGCCGAGGTATACACAGAGGGAGTTTCCATGTTTCTAGTTCATGTATACACAACCAGACATACACCAGCATACAAATAAAGCGTGACAAACTGCAGCACACAGCACGGCTTATAGAGAAGCACATACATCAGCAGAGTGATGCATGTAGCAGTGTCTAGTTTCCACTAACTACTGGTTGGCTTTCAACTTTATTCACAATGCATAATTTCGCCAACCCGTTCTGAAAACAAAGGGTTCAAAATCCCATCTGATGACGTCTCACGACTTATGACGTCTCACAACTGATGACGTCTCACAACTGATGACGTCTCACAACTGATGACGTCTCACAACTGATGACGTCTCACAACTGATGACGTCTCACAACTGATGACGTCTCACAACTGATGACGTCTCACAACTGATGACGTCTCACAACTGATGACGTCTCACAACTGATGACGTCTCACAACTGATGACGTCTCACAACTGATGACGTCTCACAACTGATGACGTCTCACAACTGATGACGTCTCACAACTGATGACGTCTCACAACTGATGACGTCTCACAACTTATGACGTCTCACAACTTATGACGTCTCACAACTTATGACGTCTCAACTTATGACGTCTCAACTTATGACGTCTCACAACTTATGACGTCTCACAACTTATGACGTCTCACAACTTATGACGTCTCACAACTTATGACGTCTCACAACTTATGACGTCTCACAACTTATGACGTCTCACAACTTATGACGTCTCACAACTTATGACGTCTCACAACTTATGACGTCTCACAACTTATGACGTCTCACAACTTATGACGTACGTACTTTTATCAAACAGCTTCGCTCATGTCGTCTGCAAGACACAAAATACCCACAATGGCCAACTGAACCTAACTACCTAACCCTCCTAAGTTAAACCTAACTATTCACTATATTCTAGTATGAAATAATATTACCTTATTTGAGAAAAAAACTAATTTTGAACACGCAGTGCGTCAAAATTGACAAAAACTGTCTAGTACGAGTTATGTGAACCAATTTCGTGTGTATTGATCTCGAGTAAATGTTTTCGAGACCCATTCACCAGTGTACATGTGCAAAGTGTAGCCTATACACTTGCACATGTGTACACTAAGTGTCATTCCTATGTACACACATTCTCAATGCAACATGTATTCAAAGGCTCGCACCTATTACTGGTGGAAATTGTGACAGCCACCTCCATCCACAACGTCAAGGCCAAATTCAACAACGAATTTGAACAACTGAAAAGTCAAATTATAACGCAACTGGTACAAAGCTAGTAGGCGGGGCATAAACAGCTTCTCCTCACTTCCTCGTAGTTACAACTAGGTAAGTGTATGGCGAGTTCTAGAGACAGAAGATACAGCCCCACTTCTGTGCCCGGGAAGTCTACTACGGGCTCACCATAGCCCGTGCAACTTGGAACTTTTTGTTCCAAGTAGCTGAATCTTAAACAACAACAACAACGGTGAGTTTCAGACCCAAACTAAAGCACACACACTACGTAGACTGTACGCTAGTGAATGTATACATATTTTAATGCATACGTTGCCACATACTTGTATATGGTGAATTACACATCGGAATTACTCCACACATCACATTTCACTCATCACGGCCTCATCAAAGTCAAACAGAAGGAAATTTAAAAATTGTGTAGTATATGTTTCCTGTGACACATTGACTCATCCTGAGCGCAGGCGCCACTGCTTATAATTGCCCTTGTATCACCCTTGCATAAGACCGAATGCTGGCTGCCCCCGGCCACCACCGCATAACCCAAATGCCACAAGAGTATTTCGTGTAGTAATTTCCAAAAAAATTTCCACGAGCATTTCAGAGGCATTTCCACATACATCATGAATAAACACTTAGCAATAGGCATTTTAAATGCAACTTGGAGGCTTCGTGACTTAAGAGACGGTTTGTGAATAACTCAAGTACTTTGGTGAACTTTGTAATGTCTTAGACTCCTCGTATACGCACGGACAAGTTATTAAGGACATTACACACAGAAATCACAATAGCGTGATGCATCAAATGAACAAATCCACAAGGTATTAAGGCAGCGTCTGGGATGCTCTCGGACGTAGGTTCGAATCCTCGTCACGGCCCTTGTAGATTTGTTCAAGGAACGACATTCCAGTGACAGGTTACAGCAGGTAAGGAAAACAAATACTTGATAATTCTTCACGTTTTCACTCTATTTTTTATCGGCTTCAAGCCTTACAGAGATGTTCATTGGCTTAGAGGGTCAGACAGACGTAATTGGAGGCTCAAAAGACGTAATTGGAGGCTCAAGAGACGTAAACTCCAGTCATTGTTATCGGAGAAGAAATACGAACTTCATTGACTCGGAGGTCCTAGAGAGACGTGGACTCAGGCCATCGTTATCGGAGAAGAAATACGCTAGTTATCGAGTTCGTGGCGGCGCCTGAACACTAATACACGTCGTTAATTCACCACAACGAAAAATTCGTTTTCAACGCCCAATTTACGTACTTATTTACACGGTAAAAGTTATCTCCAACACTTCCAGTTTTTGCTGATTGAGAGCGACGGCTCTGTTGCGAAGCTCGCTGAAGACTTTTGGATTCATACAACAATCCATTTACAGTGATTGTTCCACCTGAATATCTCTCCCTCTGACGATGTGTGTTCCTACCCTAGCGTCAAATATATTTACTTTATGTGAGGAAAGGTTGTATATATAAACTATGGCACTCTGGGTGTTTTCCAACTATTTTCACATGTCAAGTTACTCACAAAATTGGATGGAAAAGAATGGTGGCGAGTGCCCCTTCCTCCCCTCATAAAAAGGGGGAAAAAGACTGATAAAAGCGTGAAAGACGGGAGTTACCCCCAAGGAGGGAGTGGCCCCTCTTTGGGAAAGAAACAGACAAGGGCAACTGACTTCCAAGAGAGTCATCTGTCCTTGACATATTGGCAATTGACTTCCAATGGTAGTGACTCTAAGGAGCATGTGACTTCCAGTGGCAGAGTGACCATGGGTTTGAGTGACCCACAGGAGCCATGAACTCCCGCTGAAGAGTGACCTCCAAGGGCAGTGCGACCCACGAGGCAGTGACCCCCCCCCCCCCCGATATAGAGTGACCTTAGGAAATACTTGTATTCAACTCTGACAAGAAAAAAGTAGAACGTGTTTGAAATACAAGTCATAAAAGCTATCTCGGTTCTACTTCAAGAGGAGGGATGACAGGGCATTAGATTGTGGAAATGTGTACACGCACAAGATCTTGTGGCTTATGGGCAGGACCCGAGAGCTATGTCTCGCGTCCCGTTCACACAAGAACGTACAGTTAAGCAAACACACACACACACACACACACACACACACACACACACACACACACACACACACACACACACCATCTCTCCCAGGACACAGCAATGCAATATATCACTGAAATGACCCCAAGACGCCCCACAAAACAAACTTCCGCCACTTACCTCATTGAGACATAAAGAGTCGCATATAATACGTGTCTTGAACGCATCCTGCAGCTAACCAGACACTCCCACACTAACACAAAGGAATACTCTCGTTTTTAAATGCAAATAATTTTATTAGATTTACACAATACCTTCTACCATAACGTAATAGCTGTATACCAGACTGCGAATTGTGTATACAGAGTGGTCAGAGACAGGGCCGAGGGGACGCAGATCCATGGAACCATCACAAGGCAGCTTGTAATAATAACGACAGTATTATATGCAAGAAAAAGAGATAACTTTAGTTTGCGGAAGTGAGAGGAACAGATGTCAGTCTGGGGTGTGATACTGACATTTGTGACACTGGCAAGTGCGTGACACTGATTAGTGTTTGCCACTGAGAGACATGTGTCACTGACAGGCATGTGCCACTGACAGGAATATAACACAGAAATGGGACAGGAGCAAGAGAAATGTAGGAAAGCTTCAACAAGAATAATCCAGGCCGGTGCGATATAACAAACAACAAAGAAAAATTAATAACAACATATGACAACAATAAAATAACAAATAACACCACTCACCCTCCAAAAAATATCAACCAACACAACCAGGAAAGCAAAACACATGCATTAAATATTGTAGTGTTGCTTCAGACAAAGTTGGACGCAAGATAATGACTATGTCTGCATTGTGTCCTTGAGCCAAGTGTCTCAAACTTCTCATCACCTCTTAAGAAGATGAAACACCCCCAGACAAGGAATATCTATGACCACTTGTGAATGGATCGTCTGTTCCAGGGCCTCTAATCTCCAGGAAGATCTGCCAAAATCAATTCGTAGAAAACTGCGAATTCGTGGAGTTGTACATATTCGGTCTTTCTCTATTTTGCCTGCAGACGCTATGTCCACTCCCTGCCACACGCAGGTGGACACGGTGAGTGATAATGAACAAATGTATGAGTCAAATATATAGATGTAAACTTTAGTATGACTGTTGCTACAGTATAACCGCTTAAGTAGATTAGATTCGGTTGATCATTACAGGCTCAGCATCCTAGTGAGATGAAAACAGAACCAGTTAGATGATGATGTTGGTGGAGTGAAGGTGGCGGGGGGTTTCAGGGTTGTGGGAGGCATGGAGGTGATGTTGACCAAACCACACTAGAAAGTGAAGGGACGACGACGTTTCGGTCCGTCCTGGACCATTCTCAAGTTGATTGTGACTTGAGAATGGTCCAGGACGGACCGAAACGTCGTCGTCCCTTCACTTTCTAGTGTGTGGTTTGGTCAACATATTTCAGCCACGTTATTGTAACTCCTCGTCTGCACATGGAGGTGATGGTTGCAGTTGTGGCTGGTATATGGTGATGGTGGTAGGATTAGCGTGTTGGTGGTAGGATTAGCGTGTTGGTGGAAGGAAGTAGTAGGTGGTGTGGATGTGGTTGTGATGGTGGAGTAAGGTGACTCAACTGTATAAACTCTGAGAGCAGGAACTGGGTCATGATCTCACATGCTACACTATTGAATGTCCGGTCATTAGGCCCTTCACACCTGCCGGCATGATATGTCTGGTGTTGGTTAAGGTGGTGGTGGATATATTTGGATTTTTGCCGCCGGAGGCGGCTAGTTCATCCTGTGAGCGGTAGCGCAAAAAGATAACAGAGGGCACAAAAGGTCTTTATCAGCCCTCAACGGAGATTTCTACATTAACAATTACATCTCTCCTGCCTACCTTATATTATCATGTAGCTCGTTACAGAGATTGTTCGATTTCAATAGCTATGTATTTACAGTTAATAATTATGCATTAATGGCAGGTTTTTTCGCTAATACATAATTATTATGAGCTATGGAGATATTACAGTCATAGGAGAGCTGCTGTTTGTAATTATTAGTCTTCACAATACAGTACTTGCTTCTTAATCTGATACGTCGTTACCTACTGGAAGCGAAATATGGACACAATGCAAGGATTTTTGTATTTCATCCTGAGTAATATGATAGTTGCAATTTCAAACAACGTGAGGATATGCAGGCGTTGAGTCACAATAACGTGGCTAAAGTATGTTGACCAGACCACACACTAGAAGGTAAAGAGACGACGACGTTTCGGTCCGTCCTGGACCATTCTCAAGTCGACCATTCTCACAATCGACTTGAGAATGGTCCAGGACGGACCGAAACGTCGTCGTCTCTTCACCTTCTAGTGTGTGGTCTGGTCAACGTGAGGATATAATGGTCTACCATCTTTAGAGACCCGATTTTTCCTCCCCCCCCCCCCCCCCCCAGCAGGATCGGCAGGAGAGAAGTTTGGCAGAACTTCCGACAAACTTAAGGACAGGAGGGAAGGGGTTCCCTCCTGCCCCTGGAACACAGACGAACTTATATATATACATCAACCATTCCTCCTAAAATGTAAGTAATTATAGCAACTATTTGGTCGAACGAACAAATATGTTATAGATCTAAAAATTTCACGTTTTATAATATTAATTTTATAAGTCCTAGAAAATGGTAAAAGCCAAATTTAAACTTTCCTAGGCCTAATATAGTTCACATGCATTATATTAGCCCTAAGATAGTGAATTATGCCTAGTATTGCTTGGTCAGGTTAGATTTGGTTAGGTTGGATTCTTTAGATTTAAATTTTATAGAACGCCATTTGGGCTAATTCTAAAGGTACATAATAGTAAATTTGACAAAACAGTTGCTCTACGTACTGTCATTTCAGAAGAATTGCTGGTGTATACTGGTTAGAATTATGACAAACTGGACACGTCTGTGATGGAGATGAAGCTAAACAACTCCATTCCCTCTCTTCCGTTCCTCCTTTTGTCTCTCCCTATTCCATTTCCCATCACTCTCTCTCTTTTCCGTATTCACCATGCTTTCTCTCTAATATTTCGTCCCTTCCTATTTACCTCATCCATTCCCTCCCCTACTCTGTCTCCCTTTCCATTTCCTCATTCTTCCTCCCTGGTGTATTCTCATTTCCATCACAATTCATCACGTCCACTGGAACATGAAATCGAAAATCAGGACATATTGACAAAATGAAAATTACACGGTAATTTGATGTTACTTAGAGGATGTTGACTGAGGGAGGGAGGAAGGACTCGTCTTCGTTGGTAGCTCACTGTGGAGCGAACTAGATTAAGGACTGGGGGGAAGGAAGGACTGGAAGGAGGAAGGAAGGAGGGGGGGGGAGAGGAGGGAGGAGAGAGAGAGAGAGAGAGAGAGGAGAGAGAGAGAGAGAGAGAGAGAGAGAGAGCGAGAGAGAGAGAGAGAGAGAGAGAGAGAGAGAGAGAGAGAGAGAGAGAGAGACAGAGAGAGAGAGACAGAGAGAGAGAGAGTTAAAACATGTGTACTTTGGGGATTCCAAAAATACATTTTTGGGGACGCTCGACGAAATAGCTACTATAAGTACTGTAATTTTTTTTTTTTTGAGGATGAGCTGAAAGTTATAACTCAACCCTCCCACAGCTTAAGACGCAGCAGCATCGGAAAGCGTATGACGGGCCAATAAGCTGATTCCACTCGTCACGGGAACACCCGGAAAATCAGTAGTGATCTCAAAGTTAGAAATTAAGCTGTGATAATTGCTCATTAATACCTCGACTGGCTCTGACAGCCTATAATTAACATTAAATATGCCACCCCCCCCCGTGTTGATGACTGCCAGCTCATCCTCACTAGATACTACAACACACCTACATCTGGCGCAGTCTGCCAACCTGCACCTGGCGCACATCTATCATCTCTACATCTGGCACATGTCTGACACATCTTCATCACCGTCCATGGAGGACGAAGAAAATATAGATATGCTGGTCACCGTTGCAAATGAATGGCCACATAAGTGGTAGAAATTAAACTAAAAATTTCCTGATGCAGAAGTTGATATATTTTTTTTATAAAATATTTCCTTCGCACTCTACAGTAGCATGTGTTCTACATACATACATATATACATACATACATACATACTACAATCACGCATGGACGCAAGGATGAACGCACACGCGTACACACACACACCAAGTGGGCAGCCCTCGGGTGGGGTCATATTTTGACCAGACCGCACACTAGAAGATTGTTGCCGCCGAAGGCGACTAGTTTATATGAACCCCATACTCATCAACGTTTCGGTCCGTCCAAGACCATTCTCAACTCGATTGTGGATACTTCACTTCACGTTAACATACTTCAGTCACGTTATTGTGACTCATCGCCTGCATAGGGGTCATATTTATGATGACCCGGTTCGATTCTGGTCGAAGTGTATGTCTATGACAAAGAAATATATGTAGTAGATATGATGATTCGGGAGTCAGTACAAGGCAATGGATGGTTAGAACGGCAGGTTCAGAGCTAACAGTTCGTCCTGCAGGTATAATACCACACACACCCACACAACACACACACACACACCACACACACACACACACACACACACACACACACACACCAGACATTGTTGCACTCACGGAGACAAAACTTGAAGATGATATTTTAAATGAGGTCATATTCCCAAGGGGCTACTCAATTTGGAGAAGGGACAGAAAAATTAGGAAAGGCGGTGGCGTTGCTGTGCTGGTGAAAGAACACATAAAGGTGAAGGAAATAATGACTGCCAATCCACAAGAGGTTGACATAATAGCACTAGAGATCTGCCATGAAGATGATAAACTAATGGTCATAAATGCATATAGTCCACCACCAAGCAGCACATGGTCAAAGGAGGAGCTAGATAGTAAACGAGAAGGTCTTATAACAATAATGAGAGAGATTATAGCGAGAGCGGATAACAATAAGTCACGACTGTTGATAGTTGGTGACTTCAACTTGAAATCCATAGACTGGGAAGCATATGAAGCTAAAACAGAAGATTTTTGGACCTGTAAATTTGTAGACCTCATCCTGGAAACATTCTTGTATCAACATGTTAAACAAGCTACGAGGATGAGGGAAGGGGACGTTCCCTCCATGCTAGATTTGATATTTACCAGGAAGGAGGAAGAAGTATTTGACATTCAGTACCTTCCTCCCTTGGGTAAAAGTGACCATGTCTTTTTGGAATAAAGTATGCAATGTGTTTAATCTGGAAGAAAATAAGGAGGATGAGGCAGTTGAAAAACCTGACTTCAAGAGAGGACATTATGGCAACCTTAGAAATTTTTTTAGTGAGTATAATTGGACAGACTTGTTGCTAGGCAAGGAAGTGAATGAGATGTATGTCAAGTTTTGTGAAATATGATAAAGGCACAAACAAATTTATACCCAAACAGAGATGCAGAACTAGGAAACAGGATTGGTTCAATAGGAATTGCGAGAGGGCCAGAGACCAAAAGAACAAAAAATGGAATCAATACAGAAGAGGCCAAACCCCAAACATACAACGATACAAGATGCAAGAAACAACTACACAGCAGTGAGGAGAGAGGCAGAAAGAAATTTTGAAAAAGGGATTGCAGACAAATGTAAAACAGAACCAGGTCTATTCTACAATTCATAAACAACAAATTGCAGGTAAAGGATAATATTCAGAGGTTGATAATGGAAATAGATTCACGGAAAATGAAAAGGAAATGTGTGAAACACTAAACGAAAAGTTCCAAAGTGTGTTTGTACAAAATGAATCTTTAGGGAACCAGACACAATAAGAATTCCAGAGAACAACATAGAGCACATAGAGGTGACTAGAGACGAAGTGGAAAAATGCTCAAGGAGCTAAGTAAGACAAGGCAGTTGGTCCAGATGGAGTTTCACCATGGGTTCTGAGAGGTGTGCACCTGAGCTCAGCATTCCACTTCAGCTGATTTTCAGGCATCCCTGTTTACAGGAGGTGTAGCTGATGTGTGGAAAAAGGCTAACATAGTTCCAATCTACAAAAGTGGAAGCAGGGAAGACCCCCTTAATTATAGACCTGTATCATTGACAAGTGTAATAGTCAAAATATTGGAAAAATAATTAAAACTAAATGGGAGAACACCTGGAGAGAAATGATATAATATCAGACCGACAGTATGGTTTTCGATCTGGAAGATCCTGTGTAACGAACTTACTCAGTTTTTATGATCGAGCAACAGAGATTTACAGGGAAAGAGATGGTNATCAGTAGCCATCCTTCCTCTCCCCCCCCCAACTCAAATTTTACACGACACCCCACTCCTTCCCCAATCCCCAACTTTGGAATGTGTTGGGGGAGGGGGAATGGGAGGGTTTGTATCAGCTGCAAGCTCACTTAATCATACGTTAGGAGAATCTGTGCTAACTGCCTTGCCTGTCGTAATGGGGGGGAATACCTTGTTAGGGGACACTTTACTGGGGATGCCTTGTTGGGGAATGCCTTGTTGGGGAATGCATGGAGAGGTACACTGTTAAGAGGATGCCTTGCTAGGGAATTGCTCTTCAAGTGAGTTACCTTTCAAGAGTATTGCAATGCTGCTGAATTGCAAAGATATTCAGATATCGTGCTGAGTTACCATGCCAGAGAGTTACCTTTAAGAGATATTTCCACGCTGAAAAGTTATCATTCTGGGAAAATAATGTGTTAGGAATTGTCGTGTTGAGGGATACCGTGTTCGAATGGGTTTTGAGAGTGTTCCGCTCTGCTGGATTACTAATTTGCTGGCATGTTGGGCTGGTGCTCTGATCACAGCCGAGTATTTTTGGAATGTCATTTTTCTGGCCGGGCAAAGTGTTACAATTTAGTTGTTGCTACCTGGCGGCACTTTCATTGCGCAGTACTTTCCGTTTGCATTGTTGCTGCTGCTGTTCCTCAACAAAGCAGTTTCGTAAGTCTGAATTAGGCGCTATTCGGCAATGTCGAAACTCTGTAGTCTTGTAACGTCATGAGACTGTAACCCCACCTCCTGTAACCACTGTAACGTCTGCCTGTTCTTTCATTATTTACTGAATTAAACATTAATTCACCCTGCGTCTGTAATGACTTGTATAATATTAGTGAACATGACTGAAAAAAGGAAATATTTTTAGTTAACCAAAATAGACTACTACATGCAAACCAATTAGTGATTATTATTATATTTGAAAATATATTAATATTATCATAACTATATCTCATTACTATATATGACTATTACCCCAGACATGGAGATTACAGGGAAGTGAAAGAGTAATGGATTGCTGAGTAACTGTCTTAATTTAGATAAAATGTAAATGGATGTCCTAAATAAGTATAGACCTATAGAATAATATATTGGGAAAGGAAAAACCCATTACAGTCCCGCCAAACTGTAGTGACGCCATGCTACACTACCGTCACTCAACAATTTCTAACAAGGAAATTTCTAACAATCTCATCGACATGAGAATGGTCCAGGACGGACCGAAACGTCGTCGTCCCTTCACTTTTTAGTGTGTGGTTTGGTCAACATACATCAGCCACGTTATTGTGACTCATCGCCTGCAATTTCTAACAAATTATAATTTCTTCAATTCTGTAATTCCTAGCAAAAAATACAATCACAAAAAAGCAACTTCCACGAGAAAAATAAAACGTTGCTTAAGATGTGAACTAAACTTTCAATGTTGACCAAAACTCAAAGCCATATAACAAGATGTGAAAGGTAAGGTAATTATCAGGAGACAGCACTAAAGCACGACTATATCACTATAAATGTATATGAGGATAAGGATCCTGGATAGGACGGGGGGGGGGGAGGGGTGGAAACAATGGTGCCCAACCACTTGGGATTGAATGCCGACCTGCAAGAAGCAAGATCAGTCTACCTTTCATTGCAAGTGGTTGAGGAGCGCCAAGATGAAAGCCAATCTTACTGCGGATGGCGTTTCGCCTCTAAGGCTTTATTTAAGCTGAGATGTATCGAGGAGATTGTAGTACTAAGAACTCGTGGTCTAATCCAAGCTTATGCTGAACTCAGGGGAGCTTCCAAGACTTTTCTAACTGAAATTGAGGAATATCTTGCCATCCACACTAAGGCTGGTTTCCAGCTAAGTTTCCTATTAAGATTTTAAATATCTAGAAGATTATGTAACTGAAAAAACTGTTATTATGTATACAATTTTATAATTTGTAATTCCTTTCATAAGGAAGATGAAATCAAGTTTTATTTAAATGCTCGTTAGGCGCATTAAAATCTGTCGTTCATTACAACTCCTTCCAGGAAGCCCAGCACCATAATATTCTTGCTGAGTCACACAATCCTCCGCCACAAGAGGAAAATAATTAGAAAATATCACAGCTGTTTCAGCATAACACTAATCACCTAGCAGCGGTGAGCCGTCAAGGCTGCATCCATCCACATGCACTTGTGCGACGCAGGCCTTGGAGCGACTAGTGAGCGACGCAAGCCTTGGAGCGACTAGTGAGCGACGCAGGCTGTAGAGAAACTGTCCGACTACTATGTACAGGACGACGGTCGGAAAGCACAAGCAGATGTGTGTTACATCTGGCCTGGTTCGAGCCCCTTTGTGGACATACAATTACCGTAGCAGTCTCTCCACTGCTGACCACAGAGAAGGTAAGCAGCTTATGGATGGGATTTCGGGGTCAGGAATATGGAATCAGATTCGGATAAAGGTCAGGTGGTCTAATCACTTCGGATCTATATGTGATAATGGTGGTCAGTGCCTGAATGTTTCCAATAGTATCACTTTATGTCCGCTAATTTTGTCACCATCAACGGGTGTAAAGGTATAAATTGAATGTATATATTTAAGCAAGACATTGGTAAATGTTGGTTTTGGAAATAGGGTCGCAGATTTACGAAAAAAGTATTGGGTGGATTTCCACACTGCCGTGGATCAGAGATCCACAACAATTCAGTATTCCCTCAGCAAGCTCAAGAAATATTACCAGAACAAAGGTGTATTTCTTCATGAATAAATTAGATATGTTTCTGCAGTAAGTGCCAGACCAACAGGGTTGCAGGGGGTATGTGGGCCTGCGAGCAGCTCCAAGCAACAGCCTGTTGGACTAATTTATCACAAGTCGACTTGTGATACTCGAGTAGAACAACTCCTGGAACCCTCTCCAGGTTACAGGTAAACCATAGTAGACATGGAATCATAAGACTGTATTACATACATAAGACATAAATAAATGAGTGTGGGTGGACAAAAATATGAGCTGCCCCGTTTGGACCAATAGATCTTCTGCTGTTTCTTTTATTTATTTTTATGTTCTAATATAATTTAATGTGTTCTTTCCAGATGTTGAAATTATTTATCCGTTTATAGAAGACAAGTTTTTCTTTAGTTGACATTTTTAATTTAATGTCCAGAGCCCTTATCTCTACTGTACAGTTGGGGCTAAAGAACGTGCAAATTTTGTGTCTGTGTGATTGTCAGACATGGATGTATGTATGTTAGAGAATGTATCGATGTTAGCTAATGATTGACGAGTAAAAACTAAAAACAGTTAGTATACTGTATAGTTTAGGAAACCTAATTCATAATCTTGTGGCACTAAAAGACCACTTAAAGATGGTCTTACATCTTACAGAGAGAGGTATGAGGCCATCGTACCATCCAATCAAATTCATCTAAAATCTTAAATCTATTTGTGCTTACAAAATCTATGCAAAATTGCTAGATTAAAAACACACTGCCAACCCGGATGACTAACAGTTGTGAACGCTCTCAGAGCCAGAACAACGTAATAAAACACGCACGTAGTGATCTGGCCAAAAGATAAAGTAACTCTCAACAAAAATTGCCGAAGCACAGTGGTAATTGCTGAAAATTGCCTCTGATATCACGACACGGCGATGACGCACTGGAAATCATCGTCTTCCATGTTGGTTGTCGTGGGTCCAAAATATTTGCCGGCAGAATTCCAGTTGCATCAACATAGCAAATTACTAATTACTGAAGTTTCAAGTAGTATTTGAGTCTGTCGATTATGCTTGAGTACCTCCTCTTACTCTGACATTTTCTTAATTGAGGTCATGGATAAATGCCTCGTACCCTGACACTTGCTTCCTCTACGGCCTTTGGTTCATGTCTCGTACTGTGACACTTGCTTCCTCTACGTCCTTGCTTCATGCCTCGTGCTTTGATATCTTTCCTCCCCGACGTCCGGACAGATGCCTCCTCCTTAGCCACGCGCTTCCTTAACGTCTTACTTCACGACAAATGAGAGGTCGCACATAAAGTTAGACCCTCACGAAGATCATTATCACATTATGGAACAAACTCTGGAGAGAGCGGAAGCCTTCTGAGGTACAGATTCTGATGATGCCATTATATCGAAGGCAGCTGAATTCTAGAGGTAGATGGCGTGGCCCTCCATCATTATACTTATCATTATCAGCATCATTATAATAGTTATGATATTTTTAATACGTAATGCTCGGTAATCATTTGTGTATAATGATTGAGATATAAATATTTATCGCTGCCTTGTTAACCAGTTTTTGGAAATAGATTATTAACTTCAGAGAAAAACATACATTACCTCTTTGGTACTAAACAAATTGCCAACACGCAATTTGCTAAATCTTTAATATTGAACAGATTATCAATATATCTATAATTATAAGAGGGTATAATTTGCATAAGTGCTGGTAAGCAAAAACAATAATCTGTTCAATGTTGAGTATAAAACCTGCCATCACGACCCACCTTGCAGTCATCCGATGATCGACTTCTGCATTAAATAATTCCTGTACCTGAAAGAGAATTCTTAAGTAGCTGTGAGTAGCGGAATTGATGACCTGGATACTGTATATCAATATTCTGCCCCTCGAGGTCTGATTGATTAAGAGAGAGCGCTTGTGTATTATGTGTGCTCGAAGATGTGTGTGTGTGTGTGTGTGTGTGTGTGTGTTTATAACCCCCGCTATCCCTACTCCTTTCTATCTTCAACCCTTCACCATCCACAAGCCCCACTATCCGCAATCCCCGCCATCCACAACTCCGGCGATCTACAACTTCCCCTAACATCCATAACTGCATTTGAACTACCGAAGATCCATATAAAATGACGCATCATCGGTAGCAATTAGTTGGAGAGCTCACAGCTACTAACACTAGCTCAGCCAAAGGAGCGCAGGGGCCCAGCTCCTCGTTCTGACATGTGTTGACATGTCCTGACAGGTGCTGACATGTCCTAACACGTCCAAACATGTCATGATAACAAATAAAGGTTTCAAATCAATCTCGACTGTTATCAATTATCTCTGTTGCGCTCCTTGAGTCAGCCTGTGATCCATAGGTTCAGAAGACTTCCTTCAACCCTCCATCACACCATCCAAGGACTCCTTTCCCCGCCCGATTGTGTTTGAGCAACACCCTAGCCATCAGCTGGACGGCCTGACCTGCCGGCTGATGATGGAGCACGTCCAGGCTGTCATTAAGCCGTTTATCATAGACTCGTATGATGAACTACCAACCCTCGTTAGACTTGGCTCAAGTTATCACGGAGCTCAGGAGGTTAAAGGCAGAACGTGAAGGGTATGACGTCCTCTTATTTCCAGAGGGGAAAAAAATTGTCACGTTAAAATTTTCACAACAAATCCTTATTCCTAATAACTTGGCGGTAAAATTTACTTGTTACTAGCTAATGCGATTAGAGGGTGCACGCAACGGCCCACTTTTGCTTAAGATGTTAATCTGCCTTGCACATAATAGTAATTATATGTTCATGAGGCAGAGCTCTACAAGCCTCCTCGTGTCTATAAATGGGGAAGAGCTCAACTTACCTATTTGTAGGGCAGCAGAGCAGAACCATCCTGATCCGTGTGAGGAAGAGCTCGACCAGTACACTTGTGTTGGGCTCTTAAACGGAGAAAAAATTACAACCTCGACACAAATTGTTCAGATAAACGACGCTGATATTAGCTGCCTTTGGCTTCAGTGAGGTCTCTTACAAAGACGGGATCATGTACAATAAAGTGAAGGGAAAGAATACGGTAATGGTTTTATACACAAGAAAACGATGCAGACGATTCAGTGATCGAAGTAATCCATCTGTCATCGCAAAAGATCGAATACGATGATTGACCGACTGAGGTAATCCAGCAGGCATTGCAAGAGATCGATGACGACAATTGATCGATTGAGGCAATCTATCCGGCATCACAAAAGTTCGATGCGGACAATTGATCTATTGAAGTAATCCTCCTGGTGTCACAAGATCTCGAGGGCGATTGATCGATCGAATTAATCCATCAGGTCCCTCCAGAACACGAAGGCAATTTACTGGTTCTAACCCTTCCAGCGTGTTTCAGGCAATCAATGCACAAAATACTGCAGCCATGTTCTGCAATGGACATCTAAATCTACATTCACAGAAAACAATCCAACACCTGGTCCTCGATGACCACTTAAAAGTGGAGAAAATGTAGCTGGGATATGCGGACTGGGATCTGGGAGCAGCTAGTAGAAAATGCTATAGGTATTAAGGCTTAATACTATACTCCCAAAGTATGTAAAAGGTTAAAAGACAAATGTCGGTCCTAGAGAGAGTGAGAGAGTGAGAGAGTGAGAGAGTGAGAGAGTGAGAGAGTGAGAGTGAGAGTGAGTGAGAGAGAGAGAGAGAGATGAAAAAGAACAGGGAAAGCGATGCATATCAAACAAATTAATAACAGATGACCAGTTTTTACTTCATGAATTATGTTATTAAATTAACTGTTAACGATAGCACTAATAACCTTTGCGTTAACATCATATTCGTTCAAATGATCTAGTATTCATTTAATAATTTGCTGTTTCGTTAAACTTTTTAATAACTTTCTTACCCATCAATGACCTATGGATAGCGCACATGAGACTGTTGGGAGTCTTGAACGCCTGAACATTCTTCAAACACTTATATGATGCCTTTCCAACCGCTGCTTTATTTACGATTTATCGGCGCTCCCATCTGGTCAATCAACACGCTCTCAGTCCGGTCGGCGGGTCATTAAGTCTGGGTGAGCGAGTCGCTCTCAGTCTGATTGATCAGGACGGTCGCAGTTCCGCGTACCAAGTTACTCTCAATCCGGATGACCAGCTAGCTCTCAGTCCGGTCGACCGGGTCACTTTTAGTCTCGTGGACCGGGTAACTCACTCCGGTCGACCGGCTTGCTCGAAGTCCACAAGTCTCCGTGGATCGTCTTCTCTCACTCTGAATACCGGATACACTTTGTGAGCCGAGTACGTGTTTATGTACTGGTGTTCTCTCTCCAAGGATGACTCGCCAAGTTGCCGAAAAGTCTTCTCAAAGTTTCAAACAACAAACTGGCGACCACAAGGATACAATGTTTCCAGCCTATTTTGAATTATTTAACATGTTGTTTCAACCTTTTATCTGAGATAATTCTATATTCCCTCAATTGGCCACAATCTCCCAGTTCGCCATAATCCCAGAGCTTGCCATAATCTGCCATATCGACATAATCCTTCAGCTCGTTATAATCCCAAGATTGCCATAATACCTCCTTGCTCTCTGTAATCCCCCCCAGCTCCCTCTATTCCCCCCCAGTTTCAACATAATCCCCCAGCTCGTTATGATCCTCCAGATTGCTATAATACCCAAAACTCGTCATAGTTTTAAACACAAAATCGTGTAATTTTTTAACAAAGAGTAAGAGTCATCACAGATATGAAGAACTTGCTGATCTTGGGTAAAAATCTGAGCTTAATTCGTATCCTGTTAATTGTCCAGTGTGTCCTCTGAGGGTTCAGCCATCAATCACCCCTACCTATACCTACCTTGTATAGGTAGGAACCTTCCAATCCACAATGACACCACTTTCACCCATCACACACCAACCCACCACACCATCACCCATCCATACATCCATCCACTTGTAAACTGCTCACCCAACTGGCTGAACATCCCAATTTGCCCCTGAGTACCGTCGAGTCCTGGACGAGGGGGGAAATGGGGAATGGGGAGAACTAATGGTGGTTTTGGGAAGGGATTATGGTTGAGTGGGGGAGGAGATGGTTGAGTGGGGTGGAAAGTTGCAGAGATGAGTAAGGTGCAGGGGGGGGGGTCATGGGCGGAGGCGGAGAGAGCCCCTCCCACTCATAAATCAGAGATGCTTGTGGAGTGATCAGGCAGTAAATTATCAACGTGTCAGTCGCTGCAATGTCCTAGCAGGACCTGCTGTGTTTGGGTCTGTGTTGGCAGAGTGGGTTTTTTATGGGTGATTGGGTAGCGATATCGGGTGGGGGAATGTGTTAAGTGGGGAGGAGGGGGGAAGGTGAGGGTATTGGGAAATGAGAGAAGTATTATGTGGCCTCACAACTAGGTGAGTACTGTGTCCCCTCGACCACGCCTCACCCATTATGTATCCTCATCCCTTCCCCCCACCCATTGTGCTTCAGGTTTTGTGGTCCACCATAAACAGTTGCCACATCTGGACGGGCTACCAATGAGCTCTTTCACCCCAGCATGAACTCATTCCCGAAAAAAACAAAAATGAAGAAATAGATCTCTCTTCCACACGGCAACGTCCATGCTTTTTGTGTAGATTCCCAGGTGATTTATTGCGTGTGTCCTGCCTGACATGAGGCAGCTCCACATTGTAATCAACAGGTACATGGGTGCTGTAATTCTCAATTATGATCTTTATGTATCTAGTGTCAGGGTAGTATTAACTTAGAAGTTTTACCTTGCTACTGATGACTAACTCCCGGTGTTCCAACTTGTAATTGTAACCTTCATTAGACACAATCTCAATTGTACAAACTCTTCATTGGAAAATGCTAGAATTATTAAGTTGACAAATAATTTAACACTGAATGTAAATAATATTTATATTTAATATTATAAAATTAACAGTAACGAAAGGTTGCCATTCAGGTATTGTACTCTATCATTTGTTTATGGTATTCTGGTATCTTGATACTCTACCTAGGTAACTCTGCCACTCTGACATTCAGGGTAGCAGAGAATTCAGAATCTTGACTCCCACAGGTTGGGATGCTATGTTGCCACCGTCTTATGTCTGAAGGTCATTGACTTCATTATTCACTAACTCACTAACACACTTATTCACTGGGCGAGGGAGTCTGGGCAGCATCTCCAGTCTGTTACTCGCAACACAGCTGCTCTGTCGGTATCTCCCAGCATCTGACCCGCTGCACCTCCCAATTACTGTGGATTGATGGACTGTTTTGGTAGCAATAATACGGGAATCATTCTCGGTCAAACTACGGCTCTTCTGTCTATCAATCTTTGGACGGTAATGAGCTCAGTGGAACACACAACGGGCTTTATGTGAGCCCTCTCTGGCCCTCAGAGTAGGGACGGGAGGGGGGTTTTGTGATGGTGGGGTTTAAAAGGTGGTAAAAGAACATGTGGTGTGGGGAAGGGAGCCTCTCACCGAGATGTGCTTGCAGGATTGAGAATTAGCTCCTGGCCCCGACTTCCAAACAATTTGTAGTTCAACGCAATGGTTCATTTTCTCGCTTGCTCTTACCACATTTACAATTACGTATGTTGAAGCTATAAAAATAGCTTCAAACTTTCTTCCTTATTAACGACTCTAATATCGAGAAAGTACTAACATCTCTTTGCCTCGTTTGTTTCTCTAATTCCATCTATGCCCAACGTACTGCTGTTCATACCTATAAACAATGGTTCTTTGTCTACTTATCAATTCCTTATATGCTCCATCTCCTCTATTACAAAGGTGTGAGGTACAGTTCATTCAATTCCATTCACCTGGGCTGTAGGAGACTTGAACCGTGGACCTCTTGTGTGCGAGGCCGAAGCTCTTTTATAATTTCCTTACAGCTCAGATCTCTTAGCTGAAGAAAGAGCTTTGTATAGTTAGACCTTTTCTATTTGTATTTTTTTTGCAGTGACTCCATGATGAAGTTGGATACTGAAAAGTCCCACATAACCCTCATGAAGATCCAGATGGCTCTTTTGGTCAGATTTCTAAAAACTCGAATACTCTCGAACGTAGGTTCGAATCTTCGTCACGGCCCTTGTGGATTTGTTCAGAATTCTGAAGTCTACACGTTGACCAGCTTGGGGAGTGCTGTCAACGTTGTTCTGCTAGTGCTCATGTTCCCATGTTAATAAATAAAGCAAAGGTTCCTCCCTGCCACTCGCTTCACCGGTCGTGATGCTGAGCTCCACGATTCACTCTCCTGGTTGATATAATCATCAAAATATCTTCTCGTCTTCTTGGCAATTATTACAGAATGGAAAAACCTGGCGAAACCTTGAATTAGAATCTTATTTATACAAAGATATTATATAACTTTGACAATTAAAAAATATATAATTAGACATTAAAGTCTTAAATAAGAAAATACTAAATCTTCAAAAATAACCATGATTGATAGTGGAATATCACACACTTTATGAAATAAATTACTATGCCTGCCTTCAGGAAATATGCTGATCATGCCGTCAGAGAACATGCTGGTCATGCCGTCAGAGAACATAATCATGCCGTCAGAGAACATAATCATGCCGCCAGAGAATATACTATAACATGCCGCCAAAGAACATACATATCATGCCTCCAGGAGACTCGCCATGGACCACCGGTTGATAACCAGTGACAAGATAATGATCAAAATATAATTACATAATAACAACAACACGGGCCATTCAAGATGAACCACAAGTCACACACAACCACCCCATTTTCCCCCTCACCACAATCCCCTTCCCTACACCCTTCACACCCTGCCATACACCACAGCCTCCCTGTCACTCCTCGCCCTTCCATACACCCCAGCCTCCCTGTCACCATAAACTCTGCTATACAATATACATCACCCTTCTCCCCTTCCCCTCAGGGAATCCTTGTATAGCTCCGTGGGCAGCGAGGTCTCTCACCACCCTGCCTGCCAACCTTGCCGCCACCCCTGCTACTCCTCCATAGTGCCATACGCTGATTGCCAACTTCCCTGCCTTATCCTTGTGGCCTGGCAACTCTGCATGCGAATAGTGGTCAAGTAGCCATTCCCACACCCGACATCTGACGAGTTTTATGCCATGTTATATTCTTCCATTCGCCGAACAAGATTCAAAGCTTAAATGCATTCGATGTTTGGTAAAACAAAAATGATATACAACAGTTGCACTGCAGTAATGTTCAACTTAACTATGATAGAAAGGAACACGCCCCCTCTCCTTTCGCTCAAAACCCCCAAAAATATTTGCAGGGAGTTTCCGAAATGCGCGTCGTGAAATATTTCAAATTAGAATTTAGTTGTCGCTGTGCACGCTTCCACTGTAAAAAAATTCTCTCCAGCTATGAATGGAAATGTCCTGACACCAAGTGAGGAGAAAAAGTCCGCGAGATATTCTCTTATCAACCGCAATTCGTGTGACAATCGCTAATTTTAAGTCCGTTGGAACGTTGAGTCTTTCCTGAAAAAGAATGCAATTTCGCGGCGGGTAATTTCGCTTCCACATTTTCTTACGCAGGTTCTTTATAAATTAATTTTATCTTAGTAGGCTAATTTGTTTTAAATCATCTGATATTTTTGTCGTATTTATAGAATACGTTAACTCTTTATACACGAGAAAATCCCATAAAATAATAAATGCACGCCATAGGAATTAGGGATTTTATTCGTGGGTTCGACGAACTACCAAAGAAAAAAATCAGATTCTCTTCGCAAAGAAAAAAATGGAACTTGAACAAATAATGGAAGACTTTTTTTCCAGTTGTCCAAGACCCATGGGACAGAATGGTCGGATTGTTCCCTCGTTGCGTGCGTCATAGGCCTATATATATATAAAAAATTGTGTTGAAGGGTTTGTGTCTGGTCTGAGAAATGTACAGGAGGAATAATTACCTAATGATCGGGTACATTGTTAATAACATTCTATTCACTAGAAACCACAAAAGCAGAAAACTGTAGTTCATCCAACAAAGCTACTGAGCACCCACAACAAGGGAGGATAACAGACACACACAGCTAAAGTCTTCCCCAGAGTGCCACTTGAGTATGAAGGTGGATTCGAACCTCTGCTCTAGGTACTCCGAAGCAAACGTCTTAGACCATTACACCACAACATGGAAAAGCAATGCAACCTGGAATTCAACTTTTAGTTTGTAAACAAACTAAAAGAAAGCAGAAAACAAGTAACATTTAGACCCCATCTGGCAATCCTCCCTATACTCAAGAGTGAGTTACTAGCATGACAATAATTTAAACAATTTCATTAGTCTTTCAAACGATCCTTGAATCCATATATGGATCAATTTTACACAACCCAAGGCTAACATTTAGAGTATTCCCCATATATTAAAATATGATTGATAAAATTACATTTCCATCAATATAAGATTTGCTAGAGGCTAATTATCTTACATTATGCCAATCAGAGCGATGCCTACTCATGTAAATAACAAGACACTGCTTTAGATTACTGGACTATTTTGACACTACTGATACTGTTCAATTTCTTTCACCAAGGATTTTCCCTATTGACCAATATTCACTTTATCCGAGTCTTCAAGATAAAGAAGGTATTATCAAGGTCTTCAAGATCAAGATATTTGGTAGACTTGTGCTCTAGAGAAATTATGCGAATCCTTAATCAACACATTTTTTACTTTACTCATATTATTAAAAATCATATTATCAAAATCTTTTAAGTGTGCAAGAGATTTGTACAAAAGTGGCATGAAGATGCCACTTTTAGATGCCAACATATGTGTAACATATGTTACACTTCTATCTTGCCGATAATTTCTAACATATACTGATAATACTGAGGAAATCTACTTTCTGATTGTAGGTAATTAACCTATTTCACAAGAAAATCACAATGATGGGATATAATCTATGTATGGCGCGCGTGTCTGGTGCTAACAAGGACGCTTGTTCGATTCCCGTATTGCTCCCATGATTTTTGCATTACGAAATATTATAAGCGTGACAGTGTAAACAATGTGATTCACACCTGTTATACTGTTTATACGCGTTACTACCAAGGGGCTGGGAACCGGCCTCGTCTTGGGCTTTAGCTTCATTAGTATCCAAGGAGAGGAGCGCGTGAGCCTCTCTCAAGGATCCGTTTAAGTGATTGTGAGTTAACTGGATCACTGAACTTTTTCAATTGGAAAAGTTCGGTTCTAATAACAGTCGCACGCAACAGAGACGAGTTCTTGGAAGAAAACCAAGTCTTGTTATTGTCATCTGGTTATCATACCAACTTTTCCCATTCATAGCGCTGTTTTAATATTTGGAGAGCTGCCCAGACGTGTTAAGGGCCTGGATGGGAAGTTCGTCGAATGTTGCACTCACAAACATGCGAAGACACGCATGTTTGGTTGATCTTACATTCTACAAACCCAACCACTTGGACTGGACGGTAGAGGGACGGTCTCGCTTCATGCAGGTTGGCGTTCAATCCCCAACCGTTCAAGTGGTTGGACACTGTTCCTTTCCCTCGTCCTATCCCATATCCTTATCCTAATCTCTTCTAAGTGCTATATAGTCGTAAAGGCTTGACGCTTCCTCCTGATAGTTCTCTTCACCTACTTTCTACAGACAGAGAAGTCTTGGAAGATCTGAAATATGGGGTCCATGTGATCCTAATATGAAAAAACTAAAGACAAATATATCTCGTCCATAAAATATATCTCGCAGCTGTTTAGTAACAGGTATGGGTTTGAGGGATAAGGCAGAACATAAACACTGAGGTTGAAAACCGAAAGCCACGTCCAAATCTTATTCGACCATATGAAATGTATGTAGTTCACGATCTTAAATCTTACTTGTAGCATTATTTTCAGCCGTATTTTCGGCATGTCTTTTAACATGATAGCCGAGTTGTCGATAATTCAATGTCTTTGATCTTCAGATACATAATTCATACAGATTTGTCAGTAATCTAGTTCAGTAGGAGAGACGGAGCATGCGTTCTTACACCGCCCTCTGGGACGTACGCCTGAGATCCCCATGCCCGAGGCCAAGATGAAAGACAGCCCTACAAGGAAGGAAATCCACACTTAAAAAAAAAAGAAAATAAATTATTTATGTCAGCAAAATGTTCCCGGGGTCTCCCATGCAGCACTCTTCGACACTCTCAGCTCTTCATCGTATCGTTGATGAGACAAAAAAACCTTTCCGATTACACTGAAAAGTTAAAACCGCTAAACATTCTACCGAGTTCACGTATACTGTGTGCTGAAGGCATTGTATACGAAGAGGCGATGACCAGTGTTTCAGTAAAATGAACGCCTTGGACGCTAGTGATGTCCGTTCAGAAACAACACTAAAATTATGTTTTGACGCTACTTCATCTTTGTCGAATGAGTCTGGCTCGATTTTGCCTATCCTGATATTCCAAACACGTGTGACGATCATGAATGAACAAGAGTAGACAGGAAACTTGAACTCCTGTGTTACCACAACTACCAGGTATTGATGAAACCCTGTGGTACAAGGGACTAACCCCACTGTCACAACTACCACATACCCATGAAAAGACAGATCATTTTTCTTTAAGGCGCAGGATATCCTGACCGAGATAGGACAGACTATGATGGGAAACACGAATAATTATAATTGCGCTCACCATAATAAGCTTTAAATGATAAAACTATACGATAACATTAAAAAATAGAACTAGTTTGTGTGTACTAGTTGTGTTTGCTTTGTCTTAAGGACTGGCTAAACTTTGTGAACTATCGACACCACTGGATCAAGGTAAGGACTCCTTCTGAACCCCACTAACCTGCAACTCAAGTAGTATGAGAGAAAGAACATTAATATACACACAACATCAAGTGCTTTATTGACTACTGGGGAGGGTGGGAATGTTGACTAGCATCAGCGACCACTGGGGAATATCGAGTAGAGGCACTCATGTTGAACGCCGCGAGGTATTATGATTTTAAATTAAGATTGATTATCGCCTGCTGCTTATGTAATCCACTCACGACACACACACAGCACCACTGCTGAACAAATGTGCCCACTTGGAAGGTGTGGAATGCTAGTCAAGAAGTTAAAGGAAGTTCCAAACAGCCAGTAGGAGAATAATGGTCTTTCCCTTATCCAGTTCCCAGCCAGCAGGAATACAGTGGCCCTTCTCTCATCCAGTTGCCAGCGAAGAACTGGACATTTCTTCTCCCAGAGAAGAAAGGACCTTCCTTCACTCAGTTCCATGCATTACTTTGCAGTGTTCCTTTGTCGTGCCGTCTGCTTTGAACACATAACCCTGGAGAAATGAATGTCAACACTATTTCTGTGTGTTTGGTAAACTCCTTTGTTCGTCTAATAAGAAATTCTTATATCGACCAAGACATTCGTAAAATATTCTTTTTTGTTTAAATAAAGGCGCAGTTTTATTGCATGTATATATAGACGTTTCTCCGGTCGAATAAAATTTAATTAATATATAATTCTTCAGAAATTGCTTCTACTCTGCCTCTTTCCTTCACACACATACAGCAGGGGGACCCGAGTTTAATCCCCGGCCAGGAGAGAAAAATTGGGAAGCGTTTCCTTTCTTTAGCTGGTGTGTGTGTGTGTGTGTGTGTGTGTGTGTGTGTGTGTGTGTGTGTGTGTGTGTGTGTGTGTGTGTGTGTGTGTGTGTGTGTGTGTGTGTGTGTGTGTGTGTGTGTGTGTGTGTGTGTGTGTGTGTGTGTGTGTGTGTGTGTGTGTGTGTGTGTGTGTGTGTGTGTGTGTGTGTGTGTGTGTGTGTGTGTGTGTGTGTGTGTGTGTGTGTGTGTGTGGTGTGTGTCCAAGGGTCCAAGAGCTGATAGTTCGATCCTGCAGCTACAAGTAGGCGAACTGTGTATACACACACACACACACACACACACACACACACACACACACACACACACACACACACACACACACAACACACACACACACACACACACACAACACACACACACATATATTATATATATATATATATATATATATATATATATATATATATATATTACAGGTTATAGGTATCTACGTCCAACAGTGTAACAAAGTAATTGTCACGATCAGATTGGGTTACCGTTATTGAATCTCCCAATCCTCAGCACTCTGTGTGCAAACTCTGTGAAAACTAACTAGACAATTCTCTCGAAAACTATAATAATGAATGTCTTGTTAGTCATTAAACATTTTAGAACAACCTTCATTTTATTCAGTCTCGTGTTCATGCATGCAACCTCAGTTCATACATAGTTTACTAGTGCTGGTTAGAACAAATTTCACGTCTGTGTATGACAAATCAATCTAGAAGGAGATCTTAGTACCACATAGTTATCTCTATAACTCTGTTAACCTTCATCTAATTCGGGGTAGCAGTAAAAATTCTGATAGTCCAAAGATATGATACAAAATAAAATTAAATATTATTTGGGTTGTGGATTACCACCTTACCCACTCACGCCTCAAGTGATACGTCCTTGTTCAAGCACTGGGTGTGGGTACAATTTAACTCGTCAAGTAACTCGTATCACAATATCAAAATGAACTGCACACCCAAAGTGGTACAGAGGGAGAGCTCTTAGCCTGCAAACAAGAATTAAAACACTTCTGCTCCTGTTCACTCCAGTATAGAAACTTTTGATCTTTATCTGAATACATATATTTCTACTCTCCACACTTTTTCCCCCCGTCTGCAGCAGCCATTTCCACCCTAACTCTCAGATAGATGGCATCTGGGGGTGGGCAGGGAGGGGGGGGGGGAGGAGAGGAGAACGGGGACGGAGAAGGGAGAAAAAGGAGTAAATATGAGGGATAGGGCGGAGGAGTGGGAATGGGGGTCGAGTGGGAATGAGGAGTCGAGTCATCTCATGGGGGATGAGATGATTCGACTCCTCCACTAACATACTCAACACATTCTCGTCCAAATCGGCTCGTGCTGAAAGTAATGCGACTTTAATATCAAGCTTCTCTTGCTTTCACTGTCTATCGTTCAGCATCACTCCCTTGTTTCATTGTCTATTGTTCAGCATCCCCCTCTTCCACCGTCTATCATTCAGTTTCATTCACTTGTTTCCGCTATTTATTCTACAGCTTCTTTCCCTTTCTTCCACTGTCTATCGATCAGTTTTCTACTCTTCCCGTCTAAAATCAAAATTTTATTGCTCGGTGTTCAAACAGAATTTGAACCAATGTCTTTCTCATTGACTTCATGTACTATACTTGAGACATTACTACTCGTCAACAACAGTAATGAGAACTCCATCGTAACTATGAACCTGCTTCTTGAGTGTCTTTTCCATTTACATGAAACACTGATATGTTCCTTATATGATGGGCTAAGGGGCGTGCCATACCATGCCCAAAGGATACCACACAGAAATAAACTTTAGTATAACCGGCGCTTGTGACAACCTCGCTGCAAAGTATATCAAAGTTTAATAATGTTGGAGAGTCTGGAGAAAACTATTAAATTGGGCAAGGCATAATAATAAAACATTACCTTTCACAAAGACCGACTAATTTAACTAATACGTGCAAATTTTACTAATAAAGTTGGATATGAAAAGCAAACTATTGAGTACTTTTACACAAGAACAACCTTGTCAAACACACACCAACCACCTACGGCACAATGACCTCTTGTTGTGTGGTTGTGTTCACACACAACAACCTCTCCAAACACACATCAGATTAATTTTCTCGACGATACAATAATTACAGCATACTTTATATCATTACTCACACTTTTAATAAAAATATGTATGAAACCAGTTTTGACATTTACCCCAAACGTTTGTTCCACAAACGAACCAACCCTGAGCTGACTGTTTTTGGTATAGTAAAATTTTACTTTCAAATGTAAATTATTTTTTTATTTCAATCAAATACCAAAAAGACAAACAGAATCCGAGACAAAATTTTACATATATTTAAAAACGTAACGCATTCACAGTTAAAATTAATCTCTTGGCCAAAGCTGTTTTAAAGCATAAAGAAAAAGTAGTCGAGGATTACTCTTAACATTTTCATCTACCATGGATAGAAACGTAAATATTACGGTGTTTTAATTGTTATTAATACGTCACATTTTTAATGGATAGTAGGTTCTTAACAATATATGACATGTTGGGCGAGAGAACGGGCTGATCCCATCGAAGAACGTAAATATTTACTACAAATTACCATTGTCCTAATTTGGTAATTCAGCAATACAAGCTGTGGACATTTACGAAGCAAATGACCATGTTCAATCTCGAAGATTTAAAAAGTACGTATATTATAGATATAGACAGGAGTTGAGGAAAGTCTCAGGCAGAGGAATATAAATGTGACGACAGATTACCTAGCTTTCGTGAGTGTACTTGTATGGGACGGAAACCTTCGCTGTTCTCTCTCTTTCTCTGTGTGGGTTTGGGTCTGGTCCCACTTTAGACGAGAGTCACGCCTTCTGCTGAAGATGATTGCTCGGCAAGGGGGATCACCAGGGCACTGTTGGACCACACAAACACACACACACCACACAATAAATTCGCCCCACATCATCCCAGAGAGGATTTATTGGGCATTAATTCTTAACTGGTGACTTTTCTTCACCCAACACCAATTAGGACCTGGTTGCAAACCGATTTGTGGGTCCGTATCCGGGTTAAAACTAGTAACTGTTTTTATCCTAGAATACGGCTTACCATTGCTGTGGGAAGGGAAAAGCTTTAAGCTTGCTAGCAGGAGTCAGAAGCCATCTACTTCTGTACCTACCTGAATAGAAAAAAAAGGGTTTTAATGGTTCCCAACCACTCGGACCATCGGGGAGTATCGTCGACCCTGCAAGGTGCAAAGGCTTTCTCTTGTTATGTTTGCTGACAGCATCTGGAGTGAAATTTCTGCAGTTCTTTCCGCGATGGTAACTTTTCGATTCATTTTGTTTGTAAACCTTAAATGTATATGATCATGGTGTTCGAGCTGCTAAAGTATCCTGTGGAAATGGGGT
>WNGS01039543.1:9138606-9166183 GCA_020271785.1 Procambarus virginalis | reverse complement strand
AAAAGTATCCATCATAAAAAGGACCTAAATTCAAGCCATTTTAAATCACTTTACACTTTGTGTCATAAAAGACAAAAATGCATGGAACTGTAGGTAGCAATTATCAGCTTAATTGCTCCAAGTGCCTGGCTATTAAATGTCATGAATTCCGTACAATGCTTTGCATATTTTTCATCACGGAATTTAAACACGTATTCCAAATTTTGCATTAAAAACACAACAAAAATCATTTTAGAATATTTGCTGCTTAATATATATATATATATATATATATATATATATATATATATATATATATATATATATATATATATATATATATAATTTGATTAAGAATTCATAAATAAAATGTTAAGTGTTAAATAATATAATACAAATTAAATAAAATGAGTAATCAAATATAAAGCTCGCTTTAGCTTTCGGTAAAGTGGAAACTGAACTGCCTACAAAGCCGAGCTCTTATATATAGAGGGAAGTAACTATACAATATTGTAACATGTATGAAAATCAATTGGAGCCATGCGGTGGACTCGAACCAGCGTCATGGTGCTCCCGAGTGCACCCCGCATGGCCTCAATCGATTTCCTCATTGATACATCACGTTAATGTAATATCCTTGTGCACTGTAAATATTGTTAATAATACAGTTATAAGCCGGGTCAGTATTCATCAAGCATTTCCACAACCACTTACGAAACCTGTACATCTTTCCTTAACCATGACGACTAGTTTCACATTTACTAAACCGTTTGCGAACTTGGTAACTTTACAACCCAAGGTTATCATTGTCATAAATAACCACCATGTTCTTCGTAGCTCCTAAAATGCTTAATAAACACCGAACATAATAACATCAAACATAATAAACATCAAACATAATAAACATCAAACATAATAAACATCAAACATAATAAACATCAAACATAATAAACATCAAACATAATAAACATCAAACATAATAAACATCAAACATAATAAACATCAAACATAATAAACATCAAACATAATAAACATCAAACATAATAAACATCAAACATAATAAACACGAAACATAATAAACATCAAACATAATATAAAAAATAATTAATATCAAACATAATAAACATCTACTTTGCCTGGACATCAGGCAAAGTAGAATGCAATAAGGTAAGGTAATGATCAGGATAAAGTCCAAAGCCATTGCTACTATATAGTAGATTGCAATAAGCACATTTCCAAAATTAAACAAACCTCTGAACAGTTCTACAAGTTTAAACAAGCATATGTTGACAATTCTAAACGACCAATTAACAGCTCATTGAAAAGCTTGTTAATAAAATCTGATGCTATTATTCGGAACCAATAACATCGATTCCATGACCAAGATTTATCCACGGACGATATGTATATATCTTTCAACACTCATGGCTTTTTGTTTTTTATTTATTAAGTAGTTAACGTGCGGATCGGCGTTCAATCCCCGACCATCCAAGTTGTTGGGCACCATTCCTTCCCCCCGTCCCATATCAAAAAAGATGAATGAAAATGAACAAAGATGTACAGGTTTCGTAAGCAGATGCGTAAATGCTTTATGGATACTGGTCCTTGACTCGTACGCTACCAGCCCTCATCAGAAAAAATCGCAACGATATGGAAAATCAGAAATTTATCATTTACGCCCAATTAATGTACATATAACCAACGTTTGGTAATTACGAGAAAGATTTTGATCGATATAATGTTTGCTCTCTTCACCGGTTCACCAATTAACCACTACCGGTTGCAGAATAAGAAAAATGTCTCTCGATGATAATTAGTGTTGGTTACATAATGAGGTTTGCCCCAATGAAGTCAATATTTTCGCTTTTATGGTGTGTGTGTGTGTGTGTGTGTGTGTGTGTGTGTGTGTGTGTGTGTGTGTGTGTGTGTGTGTGTGTGTGTGTGTGTGTGTGTGTGTGTGTGTGTGTGTTTGTTTTTGTGTTTGTGTGTAGTCACCTAGTTGTGCTTGCGGGGATTGAGCTCTGCTCTTTCGGCCCGCCTCTCAACCGTTTCTACTACTACTTTTTTTCCACACCACACACACACCCCCCAGGAAGCTGCCCGTGACAGCTGACTAACTCCCAGGTACCTATTTACTGCTAGGTAACAGAAGCATAGGGTGAAAGAAACTCTGCCCATCGTTTCTCGCCGGCGCCCGGGATCGAACCCGGGACCACAGGATCACGTGTACAGCGTGCTGTCCGCTCGGCCACCGGCTACCTGTGTGTGTGGCTTGGGGAAAATTTTTACTTTCGGTAGGCGGCCAATGGAAGAACAGCGATGAGTTCCTCAGAAGACTTTGTCAAGGAAGACGACAACCTTGGTGACACGCAATGTAATCATTCACATTGATCACTCCAGCATCATTCCAGCGGACACGGTAGACTGAGCGTTGGTCATGCTGCTTTGTCCTGCTTGTTCTCTAATCTAGTTTTATATTTCCAATGTTTTGATATTTGTTTCTTTCACATTTTCCGGCCTTTTCGTCTCTCTGTCACCCCTCGATTTATTTCACCACCTTTTCTGCTTCCTCGTCGTAATTTTAACATTCTCTCAAATACATGAATTGCAAAGAATGTTTAAAACATGTTGAACACGACTGTGTCGTTTAGCCTTCAAAATATGACAAATGAATGTTTTCCAATTTCACTGTTTATAGAAACACCGTCCTTTTTCAGAATTTCGTATCGTCACTGTAGATGATTTTTGTTTGTAATGTACTGCCTTAAGTATGAGGTTCTTAATATTATTCCTTAGGATACATTTCTAGGCATTATCGTTTCCAGTTCACTGACATATCATCTGGAACATTAATCCAAGTTATACAAATAAAATTGTCGATAAACATATTTACACACATACACTGAACACACGGTGAGTTACAATGTGCAGTACTCTCTCCATCATGCAGGCAGGTTGAGTACAACTCAGATGTTGTCTCCTTTACTCATCCACGTCAAAGAGTCAGGCTGAGTACTAAACAAATGTTGTTTCCATTACTCATCAGACAATAGGGTTGAGTACATCAATCAATCAATAACTTTACTCATAAATGTCTGTACAAACTTCATATATAAATTAAAGGACTAATATAAATTCATTCATTTATAGAAATAAAAAACTGTCCACACCCTGAGCGCCGAAGGAGCATGCTCTTCAACTCCCGTATAGTAATAATTAACAACAAAAACACAAACTGGGAGGTTTCCTCAGAATCATAATTGATTTTGGATGCGTACTCGGGTCCCCGACTCGACTCCCGACCTCCGAGACTTTCTCAACAACTTTGGATGAGAGGGAAAAAAAAGTCAGTTGCTAACGAGATTGGTTGATGGTCGTACATGTCAGGAGGACTTTTTAATTCGTTCTTTATGAGCGGGATACAAACACAAAGAGAATTATGGAGGATGATGATTATTTTTATTATTTTTCTTTTTAGGTGGGTTCTCCGTTAGTCGAGGGAGTAACGGGGGTGAGGGAGAAGAGATGGCGGTGGTATGTAATACCTGAAGCTGACCAACGCTGGTGTTGGGGCGCTCGTTACCTCCGCAGGTGTTGGGGCAGCCATATCCTATGTCGTAAACACATTAGACGAGGAAGCTGGCAAGGTCTATTCGACAGATGTCTGGGTGTGTAGTTTTAAATTGTAGCATTTCTCTTATAATTATGTTTTTAGAGATTATACGAGTATTATCATAGGTTTGAATTAAACATTTGCTTGTATTATGAGAAAATGGTCAATGATAATATAACTAGAACAGAGAGGCATCTCCCCAATATCTGGGCATTAGATATAGTATGTTGTTTTCCTACAGAGGAAGTCCATGTCGTTTCGAACAGAAATTTCCTGCTCGCATGCTGACTGAATATCAAGACAAAAACCTGTAAAAACCTGTTTCACCTTAAGATTGTTTACTGCTAGTGGCGGCCAGTTGGTGGGGAGCTGTGTACTCTCCAGCACCGTCTTACCTCAAGTGTTGCTCATTTTATCGCCATGTTTGGAGGTTCGCTTTTGTGGTTTGTTAAGATTAAACTTATTGTGTGATTCCTCCCAGATTCTTCCACTGCCAGAGCTTCTCGAGCTCATTGGCTCCGGCATATGTATATAAGAAGCGGTACAGGAAGATGCATTTTATTACTTTATAGTTCAAACCATCGTTTGTTATAAAGTTACCAATGAACAAAATATTTTTAATTTTCTTTTGGCTCATTTACGTAATTAGTTACACAATTTGTGATCTAGTCTTCCTTGTAAATTCAATTAAATATTTTCTATACTGTGACCATAACCTACTTGCTTTGTTTTCCAGTTCATTTTATTCACATTAACCTTTCCTTATAACTTACACCTCTCATCTCTGAGACTAGCCATACCTCCACTCATTCTCTTCTTTTAGTTTAGTTTCTACCACAGACTTGGCCATATACAGTGCTAACCAAAATACATACATTTTCCTGTTGGCCTCCACGGTCAGAGTTGGAGATCTGTTAGACTGCATGTAGTGCATTGAGTTCTTGAGCACTCAACCACAGAAGGTGAGTGAACTGATTTTATGACATGTGTTTGGGGAGAGAGGTTCGGTGATACTAGTTCCAGGTTCTTTTATCAGATTCAACGAGGGTTTCTTCTTCTTCTTCTTGGTACCTTTTGTCTGGTCTCCTGTATCTTGCATCCATCTTCATTACGCGGTATTTGCTGGAGCTATGTGTGCCTGTGTGTGTGTGTGTGTCTGTGTGTATGTGTGTGTGTGTACGAGCGTGTGTGTGTGTTTGCGTACGTGGATTGTATTATACTCGGGTCTGTAAAATACAATCGTGAACGGGCTGTGAAAATCGTGTGTTGTGGAAGCTTGTGTGTAATTAAGGCCGTAAGTACTGAAAATAACGTGAATGAAAATCAAAAACCTGAAGTAAAAAAACTGAAAAAAGGAGATTCGAAGACGGAGTTGAAGCTGGTAATATAAGGCTAGCGTGATGGAACGGAATCAAACAACTTTGACCATTGAGGATCGAACACCGGGGATCACTGAAACGAAACCATCACTGTACCGTTGACTAAATGTATGAGCACCTCTCTTTCACTCTATCATGTTCTACTTTCTGTAAAAAAGATGAGGGTGGGAGCTTCTGGTGCCTGGGAAGTATGTCTCACCCATCAGAAGAAGCATGTCTCACCCAACAGAAGAAGCACGCCTCACCCAACAGAAGAAGCACGCCTCACCCAACAGAAGAAGCACGCCTCACCCAACAGAAGAAGCACGCCTCACCCAACAGAAGAAGCACGCCTCACCCAACAGAAGAAGCACGCCTCACCCAACAGAAGAAGCACGCCTCACCCAACAGAAGAAGCACGCCTCACCCAACAGAAGAAGCATGTCTCACCCAACAGAAGAAGCATGTCTCACCCAACAGAAGAAGCATGCCTCACCCAACAGAAGAAGCATGCCTCACCCAACAGAAGAAGCATGCCTCACCCAACAGAAGAAGCATGCCTCACCCAACAGAAGAAGCATGTCTCCCCCAACAGAAGAAGCAAGTCTCACCCAACAGAAGAAGCACGTCTCACCCAACAGAAGAAGTACGTCTCCCCCAACAGAAGAAGCACGTCTCCCCCAACAGAAGAAGCACGTCTCCCCAACAGAAGAAGCACGTCTCACCCAACAGAAGAAGCACGTCTCCCCCAACAGAAGAAGCACGCCTCCCCCAACAGAAGAAGCACGTCTCCCCCAACAGAAGAAGCACGTCTCCCCAACAGAAGAAGCACGTCTCCCCCAACAGAAGAAGCACGCCTCACCCAACAGAAGAAGCACGCCTCACCCAACAGAAGAAGCACGCCTCCCCCAACAGAAGAAGCACGTCTCCCCCAACAGAAGAAGCACGCCTCACCCAACAGAAGAAGCACGCCTCACCCAACAGAAGAAGCACGCCTCCCCCAACAGAAGAAGAACGCCTCCCCCAACAGAAGAAGCACGCCTCACCCAACAGAAGAAGCACGCCTCACCCAACAGAAGAAGCACGTCTCCCCCAACAGAAGAAGCACGCCTCACCCAACAGAAGAAGCACGCCTCACCCAACAGAAGAAGCACGCCTCACCCAACAGAAGAAGCACGTCTCACCCAACAGAAGAAGCACGTCTCCCCCAACAGAAGAAGCACGCCTCACCCAACAGAAGAAGCACGCCTCACCCAACAGAAGAAGCATGTCTCACCCAACAGAAGAAGCACGCCTCACCCAACAGAAGAAGCATGTCTCACCCAACAGAAGAAGCATGCCTCACCCAACAGAAGAAGCATGCCTCACCCAACAGAAGAAGCACGTCTCACCCAACAGAAGAAGCACGTCTCACCCAACAGAAGAAGCACGTCTCACCCAACAGAAGAAGAACGCCTCCCCCAACAGAAGAAGCACGTCTCACCCAACAGAAGAAGCATGCCTCACCCAACAGAAGAAGCACGTCTCACCCAACAGAAGAAGAACGCCTCCCCCAACAGAAGAAGCACGTCTCACCCAACAGAAGAAGCATGCCTCACCCAACAGAAGAAGCACGCCTCACCCAACAGAAGAAGCATGCCTCACCCAACAGAAGAAGCACGCCTCCCCCAACAGAAGAAGCATGTCTCACCCAACAGAAGAAGCATGTCTCACCCAACAGAAGAAGCATGCCTCACCCAACAGAAGAAGCATGCCTCACCCAACAGAAGAAGCATGCCTCACCCAACAGAAGAAGCATGCCTCACCCAACAGAAGAAGCATGCCTCACCCAACAGAAGAAGCACGTCTCATCAACAAATCGGTCCATTTATCAGAGAGAAGCAGAGATCACCCTTAATATAAAGGCTTCACGCAACAATGCAATTCGTCAGGTCGTGATGCCATTAATACCTTCTTGTCCGCATTAGCGAGATTAACATCTTGTCCGCATTAGGGAGATTAACATCAGTTAATATCAGGATCGTCCTCATAGGCGCAGTTATTACGCGCATTTGTGGTAATACTTAAGTTCCTGAATGGCCTGGGGGGAATTAGTATTTAAAAATAATGTCCATGCAATACCCTGATATTTAATATGATACGATGAGAATCAGTAACTGTTGTGTTAGAATGATGATAATTGTGTTATATATATATATATATGACACTCGTGTAAATTAATGAAATTATTAGATAAATTATTATCCGAGATGATTAAAAACTAAACTTGTTTAATTATTTATACACTATCACTGAGACAAAAGGTTCCTCCCAGAGCAGAAGGGGAACCTCTTTTTCCCTTATAAACGTCCAAACACCAGGACCGCGATTCCTTGAAGAATCTGAGGTTTTTAATTTAAATTGACTTGGATTCAGACACCATATCTAAAACTTATACCAGTCGCATCAATTGAAAAGCACCATAAGCAGTTGAAGATAAATAAAATATTATGAAATATAGATATATTAAACATAATACCACTGCAGATATTAATATGCGCGAGCAAGACAGCTACCGAAACACAATAAAATATATGACAAGATTGAGAATATTACAAGCAATGTAACATAATAGGGAACCATTTGCGGCTGCAGACTATAAACTTCAGCCGGAATTAAAAGATTAATCAAGAAGCAAGGATACTCTAGACTAAGGACAAGGAACACGAACGAGTCCTAGTCATATGCCTATCAGGGACATACATCTGAAACAGGTGTTACGCCCATCAGGGACATGCGCCAGGACTAGTGTTACTCCCATCAGAGATACTCACCAGAAACAAGTGTCACGCCCACTGACCACAAACACAGACCGGAGACATATCTCTGTGAGGTGTACCAGCGACCAGGGACATGGATGTATTAGTAAGCGTGCGATGGACAGCACAGAGAACCATACTAGGAAAGGAGCCGTTCGTGTTGTGTGGTGGCGTTGGCCGGGCCTCTGTCTGATCCTCCATCACTTCCAATTCTTCATGTGAAAATGATACTTTAATGTGTGTGGGTGAGTGTGGAGGAAGTAGAGGCTCGAGAGGGAAGGGGAATGATTGTAAAGGAGGGATTGGGAGGATTGTGGAGGGAGGAAAAGATTGTGATAGAGAAGGTGAATGTGGTAGGAAAGGTAGGGAGAGAATTGGGGAGGAACTGAAACTGAAGAGGAGTGAAAGGGGAGGGGAGAGGATGGGATAGTCACAAGAAGAAGATATAAAGGATGGGACAGGGGCAGGAAAGAGAGAAATGGTTATGTGAGAGTAAACAGGTGTGTAGTGATGAGAGGAAAGTCTAACAACAGAGAGAAGAGAGGACGGAACATAGGGAATGTGTGGGAACAGAGACCAACTAAACAAGGTAGAGTTGAAGACAAACTGGAACCTGAGCGAGGATTTCACTTGTGTGGTAGAAATGACGCCTGTTGGAGAAGAAATAATGAAAAACACTATCATTTGTTGTTAATTGCAATAACTTCTGAGTAATGAAATTGAATTGAAGTTTCTGTCAGTTTTTAAGACTCTGCATATCAGATCTCTTGCCTGTGTTTAGTCTTGCAACTTCTTAAATTGATTCACATTTGTAAGCTTTTTGCAGACATTGCAATTTTTCCAATTCATTCGTATCTGCTAATTAATTTATACAATAATTAACACTAGAAAACATATTTGCCAATAAACGAAGAAAAAGCGTAGACAGTTTTCCAGTATATTGCCAGCTGATGAGAGTACCTCACCTGAAGTACCTCACCTGAAGCACTAACGAGACTTGCCTGAAGGTAATAAAAAAAAGCCATAGCTGGAAGGGGGCGCGAGGTAGGAGGATCTTGGGGGATTTCAATCACAGAGAAACAGACTGGATAAATGAGGACTGCCAAAAAGGGTGATGACAGGTGGAGACCAAAACTGGAACAATTGGTTTCGTTCTCGAATTCAATCAAGAATCCCGGGTGGGACAAAAATGGTTGGACACGCTTCCTTTCACCTAATGTCTCCATTCACCTAACAGTACATAGGTTCCCAAGAGTTAATCAACTGTTGTGGTGTAGCATCCTGGGTAAGGACATTAGTTCGTCCTTTGGGGGAAAGAGGGGGACCGTGACACAATTCTAAAGTAAATACACTGGCTGCCTGTCCCATACAGAAGGATTTATTAAACACGTCTTGAAACAGAATATTACACAACCAACAAGAGTAACGTTAGAAGACCCCCTAGCGACACTAGACTTGGAGTTTATCCAAAACGAAGCAGGCACTACGGGCTCACCATGGCCCGTGCTACTTGGGAGCTTTTTCTTCCAGGTAGCGAATCTTAAACAACAACAACGAAGTAGATGTTGAGAAGATAGAGTATCAGGTGCTCCTAGTGGCGAGTGACCACTGGATTGCCGTGCCTGAGTTACATAATGGAGCTAAAGAAGTTGGATAACCAAAAAACATGAAGAAGATGAGAGATTAGAGATGTAGGGAATACGGTCTGGTGAAACATTTGTTTTAGTGAAGTTCAGTTGTTAAGAGAATTGGAAAGAGAAACAAAAAATCAAATGATGGAAGTTAGTACTAAGAAATGTGCAGATGCAACATCCCACTCAAGAAGGAGGTGGGCGAGAAAATCAATGTAAATCCCTAGTTCAATAGGCAATGCAGAGAAGCAAAGAAGAGGACCAAAAGACATAGAAAAATACATAGAGCTAAGAACAGAGGACAATAGAGATACAAGAAAAGAGAGCCATAAATAAATAACACCAGTGGTAAACACCTGAGAACAACTGTCTGTGAACACCTAAGAACACGTCAACACCTGAGAGTAACTAGCAGTAAACACCTGAGAGTAACTAGCAGTAAACACCTGAGAGCAACAGGTGGTGAACACCTGACAGCAACTAGAGATGAACCATTGAGAACACCAGGTACTCGGAATCCTCACCATGTTATCTAATAGCGTAAAAATAGTGATTCAATTTTCACATTCCAAAACATAAATGAATGAACATTTGTAATATATTTTATATACAAAAACTGAAATTCGAAGTTGCTTTTTATAATAAATATCTTAATAATAGCAGCAAAAGAACTTGTAGACCTACAGTGATCCATGGAGCCAGCAGTCGAGTCGCAGAGCCTTATTACAGGAGATTACAATCTCGAGACAACAGACAGGGAGAATCTATCATCGCACGCAGACGGAAATGAATTCCGTGACCTTGTACACGGTTCATTCATCACTCGAGGCAGGACGGAGATCGCCCGAGGACACATTCTATCAAACTTGGGTCTGGTAAGTGATAAAGGAATGGTCGGCATAGCTGGAGTTAGTGAAAACCTTCCTGCCGCCTTATTATTATTATTAACATCTTTATTGACAAAATTAATTACAATTTAGCCTAATCTGAGGATTTCAATTAAGCCTTAATAAAGTGAGGATAATGCTGGTATTCACTGTCACGCAGGACAGAGGGTCATACATAAGACAATAGGTCTAAACTGGCACATATATATATCATGGTTACAATCAATGTTTTAATGTATGAATATGTGAAAACAACTTCCTATTGTGCACTGGCACACAAGGGCAGGGATGGGTTCATAAGTGATGCAGCTTAGAATTCTAATATAAATAAAATTGTTCTTCATTCTTTAAAATGCCGCCTGTGATCATTAGTAT
Source organism: Procambarus virginalis (assembly GCA_020271785.1). Lineage (NCBI taxonomy): Eukaryota > Metazoa > Arthropoda > Malacostraca > Decapoda > Cambaridae > Procambarus > Procambarus virginalis. The sequence continues at coordinate 9,155,542 of WNGS01039543.1, read as the reverse complement.
ACGATGGAATACTAGTCTTAAACAGCTGGCTTCGATAAACAGATTGCAATAATGTGTGTAGAATAACCTAGGCATGTTTAAATTCGATGCATGTTGCGAGCAACTCTCGGACAGTCAAGGTAAAGCAGAAGAACGGCACAACCACACCCATGCCACTTGCAACCTTAACCAGCCACTGGTTCCTGGTCGGGTATATTTCCACATCTTGCACACAATAACGAGAAAGGCAATCCAACTGCAGCATCCTAAGCAAAAAAAAAAATGCATTTTTCGGGTAGCATCTTCAGAGTAATCACCCCATCACCCGCACATCGATAACAGATCACAATATATATATCAATTTACTTTTCCAACAATCTTGTTCTCGCATTATTTAATAACAAACGTTCCGGTTCAATCGCTGCTTCTAGCACGCAGGCATTCCTTTATTTTAACGAGTAAATCGTTCCTCGTTAAATTCTGCTCTTAATTAAATTCCTCGCACCCTTCTCGCTCCTTGACCCCCGCGGAAACGAAATCAAACGAGCAGTTACCTGGAATGAACGACTTTAAAGCGAATATATTACATTAATTTTCCTACCACTCGAACTTCCGCATGCAAGGCTCAGACAAGAGCATCCTGAGTGTCCCAGACCACTTGGGTCGGCTCTCACAGGATGGTCCTGGTCGTCCACCACAGGATAGACTCCTCCCTTCAACCCTCTACCCTCCAACCCTCTACCCTTCAACCCTCCAACCCTCCACCCTTCAACCCTCTAGTCATTACCATAACTCGCAGGAGCAATGGTAAGGAAAGGTAACAAATGGAGACACTTAAAAGCCTGACCCTAAGTGCTTGTATTGATCTCGATAAGGTGTTCCGATGACAGGTCCCTCCCAATGTGTAGGAACAGATCGCCAACATTAACAGCCACGTTGTTTGGCCTTTTGTTACCCCTCTTTGGATCCTGTTATATCAGTCAATGAAAGGCAAAGCCCTTCTGTAAACCTTTTTTTTTTGGGGGGGGGGGGAGACGGGGAAAGGGGATTATTTTCATAGGAAAAAGTAAGCCTGTTTACCTTCCAAATTTGGTATATTTGGATTTCTAACTAAACATGGTTCCCCTTATATATCTAACAGACGTGATGCCTTCATATACAAGGGAAAGGCGTCATTCTCTCCCAAACCTGTCCCACCGACCCTCCCCACTTTCGATCCCTCCCTCTTTCCCCCACTAACCACTCTCCCTCCATCCCACACCTGAGACAGCAGCGAGAGCTGGGGATTAACATTACACACCGCCCACCTGGAAACTGGGAATGGTTCCATTAGACGACGTGAATCTCTCTTAACAACTGATGAAATTATTTGTTTATTTTGCCAACGCGTTAAAGAGCTTATCCTTCCCCGGGTATCCTGTTGCTTCTGGCCGGGGTCCCTCACTTCCGGAAAGTTACCACATCAGCTTCTGTGGTCATCACCTGAGAATACTAAGGCCTGCAGACATTTCACTAAATGTTAGTAGGCGCCTGCTACTCATATCCCTCTGTTTACACTACCCAGCTTTGAAATTTTATGTCATATCTCTTGAAGGAAATACAAAACACACACAATTTGTTGCCTGGTAGAATTGTGTCAGTTATGCAATGTTTTCTATTTGTTTAAGTTATTTCCAACACTGAAATTATCACAGACCTTCCGATTAGTTTTAAAATGTTTATGCAGAGCAGAGTTGCAAGGCAAATGACAATAGTAGGCTAAAACGAAGCACAGTAGAAAGGCAAAATGCTGCAGATCGGTGGTATAAAGGAAGCGAGATAAAATGCAACAAAGAGGTGAGATAAAAACGCAACAGACAGTGAGACAGAGCACAACAGATAATCAGTATAAGACCCACCATCCAAGCGAGAATTTGCCTGAACTCTCGGCCTGAACCGCCCCATATTGAGCATATCACACACTTCATTTGAGCTCTCGCCACAGCATACCAACCGACAGAGAGAGAACACCTTGACGCAAATCAATGTTCCTTTACCCCTCTCCGTGTAGATAGAGCCATTGAGAGTGTACACTTGTACATAAATGTACACCCTAGTCCCTTCCAGCCACTTTGTATCCCGTCTTGTCGCCAGCTGCCTGAGAGGGAATGATCTTATCCAGGGGTTTTCACCTGGTCTGGCCACACTGTCAGTGCCCCTCTCGGTGAAACAGTTGCCAACGTCTGAGACCCCTGCCTATCAGTTTAGCTCCTACCGCCACTTTAAACTACGCCTTTATCTAGAATCCTTTTAAAACTAGATAGGACATACTTCACTCCAAGTATCGAAATACCGCAGGAAAATTAAGTTTGTAAGGGAATATGAGGATAGGATGGAACAATATGTGGAGTGGGAGTGTGGAGTTTGGGTGGTGTGTGGTGTGCGTTCCTCTCCCAGCCAGATAAGGTGGCCAGCGCACAATAGGACCCCGGAATGCACAGATTACATCGGATTTGTCCGCCCCATAGGTCACTGGCGGTGCCCAGACCCGGTGGAGATGTGGGGAAGGTTTGCAGGGGTGTGGTGATCGTTGGGTGATGATGGAGGTGTGGTGACTGTGGGGTGCAGAATGATGATGGGGGGGGGGGGTGGTGGGGGCGTGGTGAATCAGATGGCTGAAGAGGGGTAAGGCGAAGGTTGTTGAAAATCTTGGTGACAGGAGAGAACTATGGGAGGTGAATTTTGATGGTTGTTGAAGTCATGATGATGAGAGAAAATGTTGTTTGTGGGAATACTGAAGAGGGGGGGATGAGGAATGGGGGTTGTTGGTGATGAACAGGAGGGGATTTAAGTAGCTGAAGAGCTTATATATTTTTACTGAACTTTCAACTTACATCAGGTGATTTGAAGTGCTACACAAGCACTTTTTATTAACACATTTAGGTACATCTGCATTTGTGCAGCTTTTTGAGTCAGGAGAAAAATCTACGGGAATGCATTTATAAAATCGTCTACAACGTTCTTATTTTCCTCTCAGTACTTACCTAAGCCTAATAACGAGGGAGTGATGTCTAGCTCTGTATGCACCGTCTTCTGGCCTTGTTGTACATGCTGCTTTATAATTTAAATAAAGCGGATTGAGGGACGACTGAATCAGACGAGTTAAGAGAAAATCAGACGGGAGAAACGTGGTCTGAGTCGTTATTTGTGAACTAAGTTGATCTGATTGGTTGTCACAGGAATTTCATCTCGAGAATTATATTTATTTATTTATTTCTGGCCATAGGCCAACCTGGGGAGTAGATGTAATTAAGTAATTACAATAAATACCCTTAACCACAGAGAAGAGGATAACGACCCCTTGTTTCTCATTAAGGCCGCTCGAGTACTTTTTTCTGCCACCCAATTTAAATAAGAATTTAATGAACTAAATGTCAAATCTGTCTTAAAATTACATGACATACTAAGAGAGTCAGTAGGCGACCAGATCAGTAGGTCAATATTTACTGTAGATACCGAGAGCTCTCAGAGAGTCCAGTGTTCATGTCTCGATGTTGATTCAGAGGGGAAATGCCTGGACTCGCGACCTTCAACATGAAACTTGTCTCTCCAAAGTCCCTTGATTTACCCAATAGGTTCATTGCACAATTCATTTCCCATTTCGCCTGCTGTAACGCAGCTGCTGATATTTGATGACTGGATTCGATAATTCGATAATTTCGATTCCATAATTTCCTGCGTATCACTGATGCTGCCAGCAGTACCTATGTTAGATACATTCTGCGGCGAAAGGGGAGCTTAGGTCATAATAGAACAGCCATCCTCCCGGCCAGAGTAACGCTGTGCCACCATATAAACTCTACTGGTCATCATCGGTTCTGTAGTGACGGAGCTAACTTGGTCCTGTGCAACGGGCTCAGGTGAAGCTGCGAAAAGGAGCACAGCTACGGAAGGAAAGCTAAGCTAAACAGCTAAGAAAAGACGGGCTCAGGTGAAGCTGCGAAAAGGAGCACAGCTACGGAAGGAAAGCTAAGCTAAACAGCTAAGAAAAGATAGTTCTCGGCAGATTCGTACTGGCCCTCACACGAGAGGCGAGGACCAGCATTTTTTTTCAATTCATTGTTCTGTTTATTTTGTAAAATATTTTGTGTTCGAATCGACCTGATTTGGCTTCGCCAATCACACAACACATGATAATATGAGGTAATTGAATTCCACGTTGGATGCACCCTGACACGTCGTTTAATTCTAATTTGGTCATGAATATACATCTCATCAATATACATATTTGTTTTAATTCTAAAGAAGTAAATGTAATAATTTTCCAATTAAAAGTAGAGCATAATTTAGAGACCGAGGAGTCTTAAATTATAACATATATACCAAAATGTTATATAACATAATGCTATGTTATAACATTATGTTATATATGTTATAACGTTATAAATTATAACATATAACAATTTATAACATAACAAATTCTAACATATATAACATAAATTATAACATTATAACAATGATATCACAGCAAAGTAAAGGAATTATGAGGGAATATTGAGGCCATACGATTGATCGATCCCATTGAAGGGCTTCAATATTTTCTCATCTAATATGAGGTTTGCCTTCGTGGATCTAAGCATCCAACCTGACAACATACGGGGATGAAATGTATTGCTGAAGACTGCTGCATAAGTGATAAGTGAGTGGGTTTCTAGATTGCTCATACTACCAAGTTAGTAGCTTCCTTGGAAGGTTCCACTACCCAGTGAGTGGCTTCTTGGAAACTTCCCACAAACTGGTCAGTGACTTCCTGGTAGATTCCCACGACCCTGTAAGTAGCATTTTGGGAAAATTCTCACAACCTAGTCAATGGCTTAATGGAAAGTTCTTCCAACCCAATGAGTGGTTTCCAGGAAGAGTTTCACGACCTTGTGAGTTACTTCCTGCAACGTTCCCAGAAGGTTTCTACTACCCAGATCCCAATTTAATTTTCCAGCTAGTTATTAAATTTTCCTGATTTGTCGGCGACATTCCAGAGAGACTGTCTTTGATGGAAGTTTCTGTCATCGACATTCTAAAATATTTATTTAATCTGACAATGTCATGCACCGAGAACCTCCGAATAATTTCATAATTTCTCGTGATGAATTTGTTATTTCAGTTAACATTGCAAGTTTAGCATTGTAATGAAAACTAAAGGTTGAGAGACACCAGGGCAGAGAATCTAAGACTGATATCAGGCGCAGAGAGAGAATCTTAGAATGATACCAGGGACAGGGAAAATATCTACTAGAGATGCCAGAGGCAGGGATGGAATCCATGACTAATAAGGAGAGGGAGTGTAAAGCATGCTTGAATTTTCTCCTTTTATCCGGGCTCTGTGTGATCTATATCAATGTCTGTTCATATTATTTAACGCCAACAAGGTTGTAATCAATTATTCGAAAGAATCTTCTGTCAATCTACTACTTAATTATCATATGTTATGGTGTTAAAACGTGCTTAAACTACATGTTCGTTGAACCACGAGTTCGTCACCCTAAGATGTGCCTTGCTTCATGAGAGCTTGAACCTGTGATGTTGCTCCCACAACCTCTGGCTCTGGCACCCCCACCACTACTGCAAGTCCCCACTATTTTCTCCACCATTGCCACTCACATAAGTCCCCCACTGCTCCACACCCGCTGACTTGTTACAATGAAAGGTAATCAATATAATGGGCCAATTGTCACCCCCAACGTCCCCCCTCTCCCTTCCCACCATCTTCCCCATTCTCAATGGGCCAATTGTCACCCCCTGATTTCCTTTACCCCCACCCTCCTTCCGCACTATCTTCCCCTCCCTCAACATCACCACAATGACGTGCACCATCGTAGTTCATCACTCGCTCCCCAGCTGCGCCTGTTTGGCTGCCATCATTATAATTCCGGACCCATACACACTCGGACCGCCCGTCGCGCCGCCTGTCCCTCGCACACCTTGGCTCTCTCTCCGTTTTCTATTGCCTTCCGGACGGTACCCGGGACGGACGGCAAAGACAGGGGGGACCCACACATTCGAACACTATATCTTGAACTGTAGTAAAATTAAGCCAGAGATAAACTCACGTTGTATGATATGGCAACCTATCTTATTACTAAAGATAAAAATACCTGAAATCCTTGCACTGTATCCATATTTCGCTCCCAGTAGATAAACGACAATTTGAGATTAACAAACAAGTAGTGTATTGTGAAGACTAATAATAAACAAAAGCTTCCCTATGACTCTGTAATATTTCCATTGCTCAAACAATTATATATCAGCGATAAGACCGACTATTAATGTATGATGACTTACTGTAAATATATAGTTCTTGAAATAGAACATTCTCTGTAACTAGCTGACATTGTAATTAGAAGGTGTGAAGGATAGATGTAATTGTTAATGTAATTATCTCCGTTGAGGTATGATAAAGACCTTTTGTGCCCACTGTAATCCTTTTTTTTATTAATTATTAATTATTATTAAAAAATTAATAATAATAATTTTTTTTTATTAACAAATTAATCGACCCGGTACCCAGGTTTATCCCGGCAGCGTTCCACCAAAACAATTAATTCAAGAAAATTATGAGGAATACTAAAATATGGGAACTTAACTCTGTCTATGGCTGTATCTCACTCCCTCTGTCTCTGTCTCTCTCGTGCCTTACCCCTCCATCACTCAATCTTTCTGTTTACATTTCGCTGCCTGTCTGTCTCCGTCTCTCTTACTCTGGATGTAAGGGTGAATGAAAGGAGAAAAAAACAAAAATATCAGATTCTTCCCAGAATGCGAAAAGCAAGATTCGTCGTGGGAGTAGTTTAGGTACCATGTGGAGTGGCACCACACCTTCCTGTCCCCTCTCCACTCTCCCTCCCTCTACGCTCACCTCTCCTCTCCCACCTTCTCCCATATCTTCTCTCTCTTCCAATATCCTCACTCTCCCTCCTCCTCCTCCTCCTCTCCAAGATTCAAATCGTATATATAATATTCAGCCAAAGGATCGTTTTATCATTGCACATAGATACTCTACTTTATTTGTGTCCCAATAATCTGAAACAGTTCTTAACAAGCTAACCTAAAATTCTGTATGTGTATAGATTATATTATATACAATTCTGTATAGATTCTGTATGTGATTTGTAAATTCCCAAATATTTTTTAAATCACTATTAATAGTGAGAAAATTATTAGGAGCAATGCAAGGATTTAAACCCTCGACTGGATACTCCCAAGCCATGCACCTTACTTCAGAACCACAACCTAGTATAAGTTATACAAAGTGGGATTCCACTGAACCACAGAACGTTTGGAACCCATTTCTGAAGCCAGTCCAGGTTTTATGTATAACCTTCATGCACTTTGGTATAGGTAATGGAGTTTTCTACCATGCTCCTGCATCATGTCGTGGTCCAGAGGTAAGGTGTGCGGCTTAGGAGTACCCAGGTCGAGGGTTCGAATCCTCTGCATTGCTCCAATTGATTTTTTCATCCATATATCATATTGGTGATTTCTTTGTCTTAATAATCTTAACAAAATTTGATAAATATTTTAAATGTCATGCTAAAGCCGACGTTTGGTTGTGGCTGTTATACATCACCCATTGTTTGCGAGGCCGCACGTAAATCTCTCGCTTTGTGGCTTATCTCTCCCTCCCTTGTTTGTTCTCGCAAGTCTTTGTTGTTTGACGTTAAACATGTCAACATTACAACATGGGCCGTTCCCTCTTTTTTAACCATGCCTGCTGTTCTTGCCTATATTTCACACGAGGTTGGACTGCCTGATTTATTGTGCTTTCTCTAACCCTCTCCCAAACATTCCTCATTTGTTGGAATTTATTCATTTGTCTTCCTGTTTATTCTCTTTGTATGCAGGTCCCGGTAACATTTTATATATATTATGAATTTGATAGCTGTTGGACGTGCCGTTTTAAGATGTGTTAGCTATATGGTGAGCTAGAAGGCGTGTTGAAATCAATATCTTCGTTATAGGAGACTTTAATTTTAAGACATGCTAATTACAGGACAAGTTAGTTACTAGAAATGAATGTAATTCGCATACATAATGTTCTTCTCGCTGATTGTATTCTCCCTTCCATTTCCCTTACTTCATTTTGTTGTCTTTCCCTCTCTGCCGCGATCAACAAGTGGCGTGCACTAAATCACTCTAACGTCTCCTTGCCTTGAAGCTTCCTCAATATATTGTTATTGACAACTTTTCCTCAGCAATGTTCCTTCAAGCTGCAGTTCGCGAGTTCAAGCTCACAATGGGGAATTCCGGGTTCGAATCCCGGGCCCAGACAGAAATGGTTGGGTGTGTTTCCTATTACCTAATGCCACTTTTCACCGAGAAGTAAATAGGTTCTCTGGAGTTAGTCAGCTTGTTTTGAGGTTACATCCTGGGTCAGCAGTTCGACTTTGGGTATATATATATATGATGTGTAGTTTGGTCGTCATATCTTCACCTATATTATTGTGACTCATCGTCTTCATATGCTATATATATATATATATATATATATATATATATATATATATATATATATATATATATATATATATATATATATATATATATATATACTGGCTGCCTGTCCCCATACACAATGAATTTTATACAGTGTCCTCTCTCTACTCGTCACAGTACACAATGTATCCTCATGTTGCTCGTGAGAACACTACGCTGGCATGTGTTCTCAACACATGTGTTTTCAACACCTGTGTTGAGAGAGTCTGCCCTCAGTAATAACGCCAACCAACCGTTTTTCGGGGAAGAAAACCTTGGCATATTAAAAAAATAAGTCAATTCAACTATTCGGCTCCTTCTGAGAAATTATCAACTTCTTGAGGGACAAAGAAGTTCTTAAAGGTTTAAGTGAGAGCCTCGGAAAACGTGAGGCTACAATTTACAAAATATTGATCTCAGATTCAATTTTATCGATAAAAAGAATTCCCTAGTTTAAAATACTGACTGAAAACAAAATTAAAATCCAGTTTTCCGGTGTTGTGCTTTTGTCCCTCTGACTGTTTTATGTCTTGTCATTTAGTTCTAAAAATCTTCTAAAACTTGATAAAAAAAAACTAGATTTTATATGCTTAGGGAACGTTTGAAAGTTTTTTTTGTGGATAAAGTTATTCCCTAAGGCCAAAATGACAAGCAGCATCCCATCACACTCACCACAGACTCCTCAGTGCCACCCGGATTTATGAAAACTTAAACTCTATTTTCTCAGTAAATCATCTCAGAGATCATTGTTCTCGTCGTCCTTGCCTGATTTAAGGCAGGCAAGTCTGCCCACTCCTGCCTATGAATCAACAAATAATTAATTTCTGAACGTAATAAAGCACGTCAATATTACATTTGGTGGTCAGTGTGAGGCAGCAGGAGAGAATAACTGCGTGATATATTGGCTAATATTATCTTGTATATTGTCTAATATGGCATAAAATGTAACTCGTATATTACCCAGAATGGCCAAAGTTAGAGACCACCTCGACCAGAGAAATATTGCCTACTGATATTTTGAAGACAAATATCCTGCTCAGTATGTATTATATCCTGGAAACGCCATTATCCTGCTTGAGACACCACTATCCTGCTTGAGACACCACTATCCTGCTTGAGACACCGCTATCCTGCTTGAGACACCGCTATCCTGCTTGAGACACCACTATCCTGCTTGAGACACCGCTATCCTGCTTGAGACACCACTATCCTGCTGGCGATACCAATATCTCCCTGCAGACTCCGTTATCCTTCTAGAGAAACTTATCTTGTGGGAGTAACTATTAATTTATAGGAAACACGTATGTCTTACAGGATACCTATTAAGATGTTGATCCCAAGATCCTACCTTCTCAAACACTTAATTTCACCTAATTATAGGAGTCCTACTAGACCATCTAATAGAAGCATTTTTTTAGAGCCTACCGGAGAGCTCGATCCAGCGTCCTGAATTATCCCAGACGCACGTTCAATCCCGCCGTCCGGCTTCAAAGATTTTATCATAGATATATCTCGTTATTTTTATTTAATTGTTTATGTGCACCTAATTTATTTTAGTTTTCTCTGTAGACATCTTATCTGTAAGCTCAAAGGTGTGTGTGTGTGTGTTCTCACCTACCTATGTGTGTGAGTGTATTCACCTAGTTGTGGTTGCGGGGTTAAGCTTTGGCTCTTTGGTCCCGCCTCTCAACTGATGTACAGATTCCTGAGCCTACTGGGCTCTGTCATATCTACATTTAAAACTGTGTATGAAGTCAGCCTCCACCACATCACTTCCTAGTGCATTCCATTTATTAACTACTCTGACACTGAAAAAGTTCCTTCTAATGTCTCTGTGGCTTATTTGGGTACTGAGCTTCCACCCGTGTCCCCTTGTGCGTGTACCACCCGTGTTAAATCCATTCTTGTCTACCATGTCAATTCCCCTGAGAATTTTGTATGTGGTGATCATGTCTCCCTTAGCTCTTCTGTCTTCCAGCGATGTAAAGTGCAGTGTGTTTGTGTGTACTCACCTACCTGTGTGTGTGTGTGTGTGTGTGTGTGTGTGTGTGTGTGTGTGTGTGTGTGTGTGTGTGTGTAATTAAGTCATTTTTATAACCTATTAGTTTTCATGAGCACGCCAGGTGTTTAATATTTGTCTTTGAAGGAATGTAATTATTACCAAGCCGCACAACTGCTATTCTTCACAAAGAATTGTGGCTCCCGCCAGGTACTGCAACAATAACAAGATTTTATGATATAATTGACATTCCTTTTCCTGACAAGTCTTATTACAACTGTCAAGTCCTACAATGCCCACATTCCTTTTATGGGCTAATTAACTTTCTAGAGCATTGAGATACCCGCCGTTTGGTGTCGTCTGCTGCAGCATCAGCTGGAACAACTCTCAGCCACACAATATATCACAATAAAGTCACTCAACACAATCCTTCCCCATACACACACACACACACACACACACACACACACACACACACACACACACACACACACACACGACCCTCCCACACACACAACTTGACCCTTTCATACGAAACAAACCGCTCTCACAAACAACCCTCACACACACTAAACACGAGCCTCCCCCCACACACAAACAACAAACGGTAGCGTTATTACCTTCCATTACAACAAGGCTAATCACGTTTGTTTTTTTCTGGTTAACAAAGTCAATCTCCAGTAATAGGATTAACTGGGGATTTGTGGAAATGTATGTAGGCTGTAAAGTTGCTTGGTGGTGCCATGGGTGGCACTGGTCGTCAGGCTTGCACTGTGCCATATCGCATCTCAAGCACAAAATGGCACTTGTGTCTTGTATGATTATCACATATGTTAAGTTCCAAATGTGTTGTGAATGACGAGTTAAGTCAAGTAATTGATAATAACAAAGAAATGGGAGGCATTCTAAATATGTACATTGTCTCCGCAATTACTAGATAATAACTTCATATTTCTACTTACACTTGAACAGATCTATGTAGGTAGTGAAGAAGGCAACTTGAATTGTTTAGTCGTTACCAGCGAGGAAGTTATTAAACAAAGATAAAAACTAAACTAAACAAGTTCCGGGACCAGACGAAGTTTTTGTCAGGATCCCAAAAGAATTTGCAGACAAGCTCAGCGAGTTCTTGGCTTTCATATTTAATAAATCATTACAGCCGAGCAAAGTTCAGGAATCGTGGGAAGTTGCAAATGTTGAATAAATCTTTAAGATAGGGAATAGATCACTTGGTTTGAACTATTAGCCAATTAGCTTACAGTCCTTTTTGGGCAAATTGCTTGAATCAATAATCGCAAAAGCCATTCGTCTACATTTTGGCAATCATGGATTAATAATTACTGATTAGAGGGGTAGTGGCTCATGGTATTGCGACTGCTATCCTGAGTAGGATAAGCCAATCATCAGGAGAACGCAAGATACCCTTCAAAAGACCATGAACCATTACCCCTCTTGTTGGACAAGGGAATATGCTTGTTTCAATGGAAAAAATTCTCTGATGTGTTGGCAGATGCAATTTAATGATGAAAAAATAAGGTTCTTTGAGTACGTAATGATGACAGAGTTATCATACATCAGCTTGATTGTTTTGAAATTTTAATATCTGAATGCGAAAGTGATACGAGGGTCATGATTTTCAGGGTTCTTAAGTCAAAAATCAATGCACACATTTTCGGAATAAACCAAGTAAGGAACTAGTATGTTTCTAGCAGGTGGGATATTGTGATATGTTTCTAGAAGTGTTAGCAATAAAATAACTAATGATATTCAGTTTTATCTTGTTCCAGGCTTAATCTTCCTCTAATATTTTCCTCGAACCGCGTCCTTGCAAACACCTTTTCTACATTTCGCTTTCCCAGTAAGTGGCATCGTTCCTTGGTCAGTTGACCTCCAAATAAAACTTTTTTGTCCATACTATATTTCTCCTTAGCAGTTTAATACGCTCAAATACTGTTATACTCCATAAAAACAAATAATAATATTCATACTAATATTACCTTCCTTATTTTGCTGTTGTTACTCATTAACTTTGTTTTTCAATTAACTTCAATCTGCCTTTTCCTCGTTTATTTCCCCCACTCATTATTCCTGCTCTATATACGCCTCGCGTGCGTAAAACTAAGCGTCTGTTGTAACCGTCAGATATTCCACTATTCTGCTGTCAGCAATTATGTTATCCTTGTAAGATTGAATCTGTATATTACAGGTAAAGTCCGAAACACTTTGTTTTTCTTCATAATACATTATTTTTTTTCTGATGAGCTATATAGGTGTGTATGTTGTCACTGATTTTGATATAGAAATCTCATGTCACATTACTTTCTCTCTCACAATCAAGATTCTCCGATAAATTTATCTTAACGGCATCGACTGTGCTCGTTGTTGGGGCCGTCACCACCCTGATGCTCCTGCTGGTGATGCAACACCTCATCACCATGTGTGTACTTCGCTGACAAACTTTTCATTAGACTTCTTCTGGTCCTCATTTTCCCCCGCCTCTTAACTACACCAACCAGCTGACATTCCTCGTCTGTTCATCCTTCCCCCTTCGTTTAATCCCACTTAGTCCTATCACATCAACGTCACTTTCTCAGAACATCCCATTACTCCGACTTCTTAAGCTCATTATCCCCCCTCCACACCACCTCCCATTCCATCCTGCTGCTCTATACAATTTCTTTCCCTTTTTTGTATTAAAAATTCCCACACCTCTAGAGCCTGTGAGCAGAAGCAGCTGAGGAATTTGTCTATACATGGCTTCTTCTATTGAGCAAATAGGGAGGAAGGCCACACGCGTATTTCTTTCATGTCTTCGATGGACTGTTCGCCACACGAAGTTGGCCCAGTCATTCACACCATCACTGACAGGGAAAACTAACATGCTGTTATCTTTTATGTAACTAACTCAATTTTATGTACTCCTGTTTTAACTGATATTGTACGTTTTATAGTTATAAGTACTTGCTGTAATTTTAAGTACAAAACGCACATTTAATATGTAATGCAATTCAATTTCTTTCTTTATTATGCACCCTATACCCATCCCGGGGGCGGTGGTGTAAAGGGTAACAGAGGCACACAATCGGTTCAGGAACTGAACCCATGAGCTACACACTTGTAACGCAACACACACACACTTGCTTAACACAACAGATACACAAGAATAACACAAAAATGCACAACTATCAGAAGAGACGTTATATCGCTGACGTTTTTCAATAATGAAAATAGTATTTTACTTGTGAACCACTCAACTAATTTGTTTAAATTTTCGTTCTCTTGATGAGGCTTCATCCCATAATGAGCATACGATGAGGTTAATGGTACATCCGTCTTGTTAAAGTTGTCTGAAGCCATTATATCGTTGATATACAGTACATGGTGTAGACATTATATCGTTGATATACAGTACATTGTGTGGCCATTATATTGTTGATATACAGAACATGGTGTGGCCATTATACACCTTTACTTTAAAGACAATAAAGTTACATTTAATTACACCTAAAACACCTAAATTCCCAACACAAATGAATTTATAGAGTTTAGTGATGTTAATTCATATTTTTGTATAGTGTTATTCTGTAAATTGTGTACAGTATATGATGTTACAGGGTCTTTCTGTTAATGTGTATAGTGTCCTCCTGGGAAAGATATATTAGACAATCACGCATTACTCAAATTTTCAATTTTCATGGCATTTCGTGTGCGAAATGTACCATGCAATTAGTACCTTTGATGGTGGAGCGGTCCCACCTATCCCTCTGTACGTGGGATAGGTAGGTGCTCAATATTAGAACTCGATGATTGGGGATGATTGGGGTGGGGATCTGAAGCGTTCATTATTAGAACTCGACGCTACTTTATACATGGGTTTTGAAAGCGTTCGTTACTCTGTATAACCATGTATGACAGGGTATTCCTTCCTCGTTTTACTATGTACAAAACTGGTCTTAAGACCTAACGCGGAACTCAACATGCAACTTGGTACGAAATTAAACTTATTAACCAAATTGAAGCTTATAATGTGGAGAGATATAGTGTATATCATCATATATATATCTGATGATATCATATATATATGATATCCTATACATATCCTATGTAGCATTTATGTATAAAGCAAATTTAACTTCCATCTAAATTAACTTAAATCTAACTTAACTTCAACAGACATATTTGCATAAACTCGTTTTTAAGTAAAATATTAAAAATATTTGAATACAAACAAAAATCTGTAATTACAATAAATGTACATTATATGATCACGCTATGATGATGGTTCAGGACGGACTAAAACGTCGCCAATTCGCTTATTTTCAGATTTGTCAATTGGGTGTCATTGTGTACAATATTGTATTTTGGTGCATCGTGATGTCAAAGCTGAATAATGAACAAATTACTTGTTCAAGGTTGCATTATCTACTTAGTGGTATTAAGGTTGGTTGTGGAGAACTGGCATGTATGTGGTGGCATTTTGCAATTGCATGTATGTGGTGGCCTTTTGCAATTGCATGCAAGTGGTATTCATGTACTCTTGCATGTATGTGGTGGCCTTTGTAATTGCATGTAAGTGGTATTCATGTACTCTTGCATGTAGATGTTGGTCTTGTACTCCTGTATGTAGATGGTAATCTTGCGGTCTTTCATCTTGGCGATATTCTAAGACTCTCATTGGAAGTCCAGGGGTGGGTGGGCCAAAGAGTCCGGTGCCAAAGTGTCCCGGTGGGCACGGTATAACCAACACACACAGGTTCAGAACCTGCCCCCACAGGAAGTGTGTATCCTTACTGCTCAGCGATGAACAGATTTATAAAAACTGCAATCCCTATGTATATATTGTAGCATAACAGCGACGATCTGCACTTTAAATTACAAAGCGTTGAATCTGAAACTTGTAGATGTGCAACTCTGTCTAAGGTTAAGAGCGCAGTGCTCAATATTCACGAACGAGAGGAATTGAGAGAGGCAGTCTTGCCACTGTCAACGGTACAGTTTACAGTAAAGGTGTATAACAGCCCATTACAAGACATAACGTTACTGCTAAGTGGCTATGTACAGTAAATCTCTCACATGCAGTCCCTCACTTGTCCCTTGCAGCATGCACCTACTCTGTGTTACGCCAGATAAATATGATTCTATGAATTTGATTCGTGATTATACTATGAATATTATATATTTATTACAATATGGAATAATGACATTAATTAAACCTCCACAATTTTATATACTAACTGTACCACCGAGAACCTCGAACGTAATATAAATCTTAATAAACATTATTAGCCCGCTATTTTCCTCGAGTATTTACACAACTGATTATTCAACTCAACTGCAAACGAAATGCATTCGTATCTGGCATTAATTTCTCTAACGAAATAACCTTCTCTTTTGCCTATCATTCCCCGTCGGCAGTTAACCTCTAATTGTTCCGGGGATTGCCAGCCGCCCGCTACCACCCATTCTGTAATTAGAATTTGAAGTAAATTCAAATAATGGTGGCAATTTCTCCATGCGAGGGAAATACTGGAATTTAGGTGTGTTTTGTGTATGTGCGTGAGTGTTGTGTGTGCGTGAGTGTTGTATGTGTATTCACTTAGTTGTATTTTACGGGGGTTGAGCTTTGCTCTTTCGGCCCGCCTCTCAACTGTCAATCAACTGTTTACTCTACTTTTTTTTCCCACACACACACACACACACACACACACACACACACACACACACACCCCCCAGGAAGCAGCCCGTGACAGCTGACTAACTCCAGGTACCTATTTACTGCTAGGTAACAGGGGCATTCAGGGTGAAAGAAACTTTGCCCATTTTTTCTGCCGGGTGCGGGAATCGAACCCGCGCCACAGAATTACGAATCCTGCACGCTATCCACCAGGCTACCTGGCCCCCTAACACACTGTGTGTGTGTGTGTGTGTGTGTGTGTGTGTGGTGGTGTGTGTGTGTGTGTGTGTTGTGTGTGTGTGTGTTGTGTGTGTGTGTGTGTACTCCCTAATTGTGTTTGCGGGGGTGAGCTTCGCTCTTTGGTCCCGCAGCTTTGGCTCTTTGGTCCGCAAAGGTCCCTCTTTGGTCACATCCACACCGACGTGTGTGTGGGTGTGAGTGCATGCGTGCGTGCGTGTGCGTGTTTGCACGTGCAAGTTCCTTTGACATTAAAACATGTGCGAATAAAGTATCCGGCCCTCAGATATTGAATTTTATATTAGCAGGTCGTAAGAACGAAGTTTTAAGTACACGTAATATGGGATTATCTGCCGGTACGACCATCCCGAGCAAAGTACGACTGTGTTTATCTAATTCTTTGTTAACTGGTGAAGCAAAGTCATAAATGTTTGCCTACGACCGAGAACTGTGTGTATTTGTTCATGTGAGGCCCACCCTCGTAAACATTTGGCAAATGTCTTTAATCCAGCTGCCGAACCTACTGTTTTTATGTGAAA
>WNGS01039543.1:9113874-9124400 GCA_020271785.1 Procambarus virginalis | reverse complement strand
TTCCTACTCGAGCATAAGACGGGAGTCTGTGGCACAGAAGTCATAAGGCGATATAAATGACAGTGTTGTTGAAATTATTTCATTAAATAAATAACAGCTAGAAAGTTGACGAAATGTTAGCGGTGCATTATATAGAGTAAGTCAATATGGTGAGAAACATTCACACAGTTGAGACGGTAGACAGTGGCAAGGTCAACCATAGAACAAAAGGGAAAATATATAACGAACATATCTTGGACTAAAAATATAGATATATGTTTGGTGATAATTGTGACATGATGGCAGCGCTGCGGAACACGGCGTAAATGTGTCAAGTGGACAAAGAAAATATTATTCCACCGTGCTGACGATACCATACTGAACAGTTGCAACGTGTATTTAGTGAAATCAGGACGAAATCCAACAATGCGAGTGTTTAGTCTTGCCACTGTGGCATTATTCCTCGTCAGGTTTGGTCAAGAAGGACAAGAGCAAACAGGAGACGCTGCCACCCCAACAATGCCTCACGCTGCTCCAATGATGACGGCCTTTAAACACTGTATCATGACACACACCAGCATGAATATTACATTTCTGAGGGAAAAATGGCCAAAGGTGCGTGTGAGTACACAGAAGAGGGAGAAGGAAGATCGTTACTACCTGGAGCAGCAGCAGCAGCGGCATCGTCTCCTTGTGAGGTGTAAACTGCTTCCCAGATTATCACTCCCTCTACAACTTCTAAGTGATTCCAGTGGAGCATAAACGTATATTCAGTGTGAGTGATGGCATATATATTGTATATAGTGATATAACACCACAAATACTTTTGTAATTTATTGTAAATAAATCATTTTGGTGTGCATTGTCTCTGGTTAGTTCATTCTTGAAGTGTTAGTAGCATGATATTTCGCTCCTTTGATATTACAATTCTCGATATGGATTAGATTATTCCCCTAAGGACGTTGTTCCACTTCCTGAGTGGGAACTAGTGCGCCCCTGTCACTGCCTCTACAGGCTTCGCTCCTTTGTCCATACCTCTCTCTCTCTCTCTCTCTCTCTCAGGTGTGCCCACACACACTAACACCTCAACACGTACAGGTCGCTATATATGGTCTGTACTAAGTTTATTCCACAACTCACACCTCCCAGCATAGAGTGATTGGTGCGTAGATCACAATGGTGATTGCGGCGGCTGGTGGCGGCAGCTGGTGGTGGCGGCTGGTGGCGGCGGCTGGTGGTGGCGGTGGTGGTGGTGGCGGGGGTGCGGTGGCTGGTGGTGGCGGCGTTCGGTGGTGGCGGCGTTCGGTGGTGGCGGCGTTCGGTGGCGGCGGCGTTCGGTGGCGGCGGCGTTCGGTGGCGGCGCGGCGTTCGGTGGTGGCGGCGGCTGGTGGCTCTCAGACTGCTTATAGGCAATCGAAGGTTATACTAAGTTTCTCCTTACAATCAATATATACTATAACATAGAGTTCGACTTACACAGTCGAATGAGCTGTCCCATACTCAGCTCTGGGAACCGGTTCAACATGAACTCCTCGTACTATCTCTCGGTCTCAGCTCACAGCTTCAAGGTCCTGGACAGAAAGCCAACACTGAGGCTTTCAGTGTTGGCGTTAATCATTAATGAGGACCGTTGATCCTGATAACGGTCATGCCATGACAGTCTCGAACATGCCAACTGCCAATTCCTCAGGATGTGCTTCAGGGGACAGGAGTTTTCTGATGCACATTGGCTTGGGGCATTTGTCGGAAATTTTCGACAGCATTTATTAACTTTTAATACAATATATGTAATAATGTTGCTGCTGTTTTGTACTAATCCAAAATTAACTTAATTCTTTAGTTACTCATTAAGAGAAAGTGAATACGTGGCAATTCTCTCCACAACATGAGATTATGTTTGCACGTCGCAGAAATTAATCTGACACCCATATAAATAATCATCAAATACTTACTACAACAATCTCAGGACTGAAATTAACAAATTACACTTTACTAAATTATTAGTTATCAAGTGAGTTAGAATGAACTTCCAATTAATAACAAAGTTCAAAGAGAACAACATTTTAGAGACGCGACCCGAGGAAGGAGGCGGAGTAGCCATAGTTAGGGGCAGCCATCATCACCCGGAGACACGGGGCAGCCATCATCACCCGGAGACAAAAAGAGACGTGTCAACGTTTTCAACTTTTATGAGCAAATTTATTCTCGTGGAGTTGAAAAGAGGAAGAATAGGTGGTGAGAAAGAAGAAGAGGTGGCGAATAGCAACAGGTGAAGGAGGTGTGCACGAAGAAAAGGGTAACGTTTAGAGGACTAAACTTTCTTTCCTATTGGCTATTTCAAAAACACTTCATTCTCTCCCATTGGCTGTTTCAAGAATGCATTATTCTCTCCTATTGGTTATTCCAGGAATACATACAGAAACGAATTGTTTAAAGCTCGACCTCTGACCTTAATACAATCCTAGACACGTTTGAGTTTTTTTCCAGAACGAATTTGTACTGCAAAATATGTTTGTCCTTGACCTGTGACGACGACAGTACCACTGTGCCGATGACAGTACCACTGTGACGATGACAGTACCACTGTGACGATGACAGTACCACTGACGACGACAGTAACACTGTGACGATGACAGTACCACATTGACGACGACAGTACCACTGTGACGACGACAGTACCACTGTGACGACGACAGTACCACTGTGACGACGACAGTACCACTGTGACGACGACAGTAACACTGACGACGACAGTACCACTGTGACGACGACAGTACCACTGTGACGACGACAGTAACACTGACGACGACAGTACCACTGTGACGACGACAGTACCACTGTGACGATGACAGCAACACTGTGACGACGACAGCAACACTGTGACGACGACAGTACCACTGTGACGACGACAGTACCACTGTGACGACGACAGTACCACTGTGACGACGACAGTAACACTGACGACGACAGTACCACTGTGACGACGACAGTAACACTGTGACGACGACAGTAACACTGACGACGACAGTAACACTGACGACGACAGTAACACTGTGACGACGACAGTACCACTGTGACGACGACAGCAACACTGTGACGACGACAGTACCACTGTGACGACGACAGTACCACTGTGACGACGACAGTACCACTGTGACGACGACAGTACCACTGTGACGACGACAGTACCACTGTGACGACGACAGTAACACTGACGACGACAGTAACACTGACGACGACAGTAACACTGACGACGACAGTAACACTGTGATGATAGCAACACAACTCGTCAACCACAATAATACCTAACCAATACTTTAATATCAGTTTTACTCTAATTACAAATCCTCAAAACTTTCAAAACATTTTGTTAGCCAAATTCCTAAAAGGTCTTAATTCAAAACATTAAATAAACAATGAATAGCTTCGGACAAATGTTCAAAGTTAAAACCATATCCAGTTTTGGATGATTTGTTTTGATTTTGTGTTAACTTTTATAAATAAACTTCAAAAAACGTGTGTCATATACAAAGAGTTTTGATATACTTTCGAAGTAAGAAAACAATTGCATTGTCCTTCAAAAACTTAAAAAAAAACTTTTGCTGCTAATAAGAATCTTACATCTCTTATCCAATTATAAACCTCGCAGAAACTATCTCCGATTGGTATTAGAGCGGCAGGTATCGCCTGGTGCACATCTGGAGCCTTCCCAAGAGGCCCGGCAGACCTTATCAAAAGTCTTGGGTGAAGTACTCTCATCGCTCTGATTCAAGAGTGAATTCCAACCGCAGTTTGACGGCCCCATTGTGGGTGAAACTTTAGATTGCCAGCAACTCAACGGGGATTCAGGAAGGGTGAGGTGATATGGGAGGGGAGACGAGGGGGTGTTGGTGTGTGGGGGAAGTGGAGGGATGGTAAGGGTGGAGAGTGAGGTGGTGAAGTTTGTGAGCTAAGGAAGTGGTAGAGAAATTTAGAAATTAAAATGAGAAAGGGTGGCGGAGGAAAGGTGGAAGGGAAAGGGGAGTAAGAATGAGGGAAGGGGACGAAAGATAAAGACGAACAGAAGAGTAGAGGCAGACAAAGAGACAATCGAAGAATCCACGGGGGAAGTACTCAAACATTTTTTAATTTGGGTTTATAGACAGCTGATCCTCGCTAGTCCACCCTGGGTCACTGTCCTCCGCCCACACACCCATCATCTCCCGCCCACCATGGCTTCCATGATGGTTGTAGCTCGCCCATACACTTATGGTGGCTTGACCCAACAGTGTTAACTGTTTCCCATCTGCCCTTCATCCGCCTCCCATCTTCCCCTTCCCTTCCATCTGCATATCTCTGGTAACATTGCTCAAGGCTTAATTGGCCCCCGCCTCACAGATACACTATAGGGCTCTCTGCCTGCCCTGTCAGTATACCCTGGTCCCTCTGCCTGCCCTGTCAGTATACTCTGGTCCCTCTCAGTATATTCTGGAGAAATATTGAACCATACAACGAAAACGAACCTGTGTCCTTGGACGATCCAGGCACACACACACTATCGACAGTTAAGAGCTCGGTATCATGCACAATGATGCTCAATACACCTCTGGAGATGGATAGTGTCGAATAGCTGAATGAAGCATATAGAACACTGTGCAACACCTACAGGAGACCGATTCTTGAGTACACAGCACCGTCGTGCAGCCTACATCTTAAAAGAGCTTAAAAGGACATTAGGAATTATTCTGATGCTTGCAACAAGGATTCTCTCAGATATACTTGTAAAAGTGTACGAAAAAATGAAAAAGCTGAATCTAGTAACACCATAAAACAAGAGACGAAACATGATAGAGACATAAAATACTTTAGAATATATACAAGAAGGCACAAGAGGAAGCTATACGCAGACTAACCGTATCTTGAAACTAGAAACGGAATAAAAACAAAAACAACTCGTTCTCAAGCACATTCAGCCCCATTTTAACGACGTCGACCAATCCCTTTCAAATGTAGGGCATAAGTTAAGATTAATACAATGTAATATTGACGTATTCTATGCATCTGCATTTGATAGGTTAGGTGGGTTGCTTGGGTTCGTGCATTTCTGATTAGGCAAAACAGTTGTGTTTTAGAAGTTTCTGGTTAAGTCTAACACAAGCACTTTTTACGTTTCTTATTAGGAAAAACAATTACATTTTTTTAATGAATCTCATAGATACTTGTATTAAAACAACTCAACTCTGGCTCTCTGTACAGGGTTATGGGGAAAGAGGGTTGTAACATCACAACAAAAATCTTGAGGTGGGAGAAGAGGTGGTGAAGGAGGAGCTGGAGATGAAGGATGAGATGGAGGAGGAAGAGGAGGAGATGGAGGTAAACTTCGATGAACTGGAGATAGAATATGGAAGTAATTCGAAGATAAAAGTATTAACAGAGAAACGAAGAGAAGAATGTACAGTCACCGAAGAATAAAGACGGGAATAGCAGGATAAATATATATCACAAACAAAAGTACACAGAAACTGTGTTGGAGGGGACCTAAACATTCCCTCTAATGCATTATGTGTGGTTTCCTCCGAGGCTATGGGTCCCCTTCTTCCAGCCAGAGGTGGTACTCCCTATCACAAACAATATATATTATTCCAACGCAGCAATATAACAAATACATTCATACAGGAACAATAAGAACTCTTAGAGACAGACTGAGAAAAGGAATACGAACGAGACGATAATACTGTAGAGATAAGAGGAGGATAGGGCAAGTGACAGACGAACATGAGAGAATAAGAAAATATACAGAATGCCACATCCGGGTGTAAAAGAGAGGCAGGCAGGGATGCCTGGCGGATTACGGAATATAGAGTTAACAGACAGCGTGGCTGAGCGTCCTATGCCACAAATTGCAGGTGTCGCTTCCACCGCGGTGGTCTGTTGAAGGCTCGGCATTTATACTCGCTCAACCATTTTCTGTTACCTCTCACACGCACGCACGCACGCACGCACGCACGCACGCACACACACATACACACACACACACACACTCCAATCCCATCGCTACTCTGTAAGGGTTATTGTTCGCTCGCCTGTGTATGACTCGACCCTGTCTGGCCTGGAAGATCGCAAGCAATATCTTGAATTTCAACTTAAAGCGAAAACATTACTTTCGAACCTCAGTTTGAAACAGTGAACCAGAAGTGTACGCGTGTCAGCCAAAGTTGTGGCACAAATACGCGCACAGTGCTTCTACTATCTGATCACACCGTGGCAGGAATGATCCCATCCATCTTCGACTATCTTTGAACACCGGTTTGAGGCTTTACGACAAGCGGATTTGCCTCAGCCCTCTTGATCACAGGAGATGCCAGCGAGCACAGAGGGATTTGGCGTGACTGGTTGATAATGCGACCTACGAGTCTGCATTATTATAATCTGCAACATGTTACAAAAAATGCACCGTTCTATATATATCGTGATGCTGTGTTCTGAAAGTAATATTTCACGATATTGTTGGAACACAAACATAAGTTTAATGAGCCTGCTCAAAAGAAAATATGATAGGCATATAATAGATGAGGCGA
Organism: Procambarus virginalis; assembly: GCA_020271785.1. Taxonomy (NCBI): domain Eukaryota; kingdom Metazoa; phylum Arthropoda; class Malacostraca; order Decapoda; family Cambaridae; genus Procambarus; species Procambarus virginalis. The sequence goes on along the minus strand of WNGS01039543.1, from coordinate 9,117,864 downwards.
TCCTGCTAGCCTCCATACTATAAAAAGTGGTCTGGCATACGCACAGAGGCCAAGACTTAAACATGCACAGTGGCACAGACTAGAGAATGCACAGAAAGCTGGAAGACAATTAATACAGTGCCAATATACAAAAAGAGACCAACCGGGCTGTAAGGCCGCTCCAAGCAACAGCTTTACTCTCTGGCCCCGTGCCGGGCTTAGGGAGTAAAAGAACTCTCAAACCCCCATCCAGGTACAGTCCGCGGAAGTCAGAAACGACGCACTAAAATAAAAAGAAGTCCAGTCTTCCTTACTTTCATACCATGCAAGGTGAAAAAGAATCTGGAAACAAGGGACCTTAACATAACATAACTTATCATCATAAATAGATTCAGGGACGGCAACTCCGGCCTCACAAGCGTGACAGAGTGACAGAGCTCAGACAAGACAAAAGGATGAGCTGATTGTATATTGTTGGACACTCAGAAAGCCTTCGATCCTGTACCCCACGGGAGACTAGAGCACTAAATAAAGTAACAGGTAGGTGTGAGAAAGTCGATTGTTCACAATCAACTTGAGAATGGTCCAGGACGGACCGAAACGTCGTCGTCCCTTCACTTTCTAGCGTGTGGTTTGGTCAACATATTTCAGCCCCGTTATTGTGACTCCTCGTCTGCAATATTAACCCATGTAGTCCAAGGTCATGCACACGCTATGATTCCATGTGCTTCGTGATTTAACTTCTTGACACTATTTTAAAGTTTTTCTGATGTTCGATGCAAGTGCTATCGGTCTGTAATTGTTTGAATCTGGTTCCCTACCTCCTTTGTGAAGAGGTGCGATTTCCGATGTTTTAAGTGTGTTGGGGATCAAACCAGTGTCTAGGCTAGCAGAATTTGTCTTGAGTAAGTGGAAAGTAAAGAAGCTGGGTGCTGGGACACAGAGGCTGGAAACAAGGTACCAGTTAGGAGAAGGAATCTTCTTAGAATCGAGCTTCTCATTCGAAGGGTCACATCAAACTAACATTATAAGTTGCATATGCAAGGATGGCCAACATAATTACCTAACGTGTAGCCTTTCCTTGTAACTCGTCCCTCTCAGTTCTGGGACTAGTCTAGTGGTATACTTTTAAATCTTCTCCAACTTTGTCTTGTGATTCAATAGATATGTACTCTATGCTGGAGCCGAATATTCCAGGACTGACCTGACAAATGTGATATGAACGTTCTGAATGATTCCTTTAAACAAATTTATAAAGTCAATGTGTGTGCGCACAGATTATGTACATGTACCTGCCGACAGACATGCATGTACCCACGCGCCCAGCGACACTGATGCAGGCATATGTCATGCATTTCCGTGCAATGGAGCCATGACGGTGGGCGATTCTCCCTTCCCCTTTCCCCCAGGGGTCACGCAGGACTACCTCCGTCCTCGGCAATTTAACAATTCAGCATCAAATATTAACATGCACCGCCCCCCCCCCCCCACAACTAGCAGACAAAGTGCCCAATATATTGCAAGCGCACCCGCACCTTCACCACTTACTGCTATTTTGCTCTCACGGTCGATCAATAATACGTCAATATTAATCATTTTAATGGCAGGACGGATTACAAGACTTCATATACGAGGAATAATCTCCCTGGGGAAAGATAGGGGAGAGGGGAAATGGTAGTGGGGAAGTGTAGGGGGAAGACGAAGGGAGGGTCGTTGTAGTGAGGGGAGGAAAGATGCTAATGAGGGAGGGAGAGGATGACTGAGAACAAGGAAGCGAGGGGGAGAAGGGAAAGGAGGGAAGGAAGAGTCATGTATGAGGAAGGAATGTGTAACGGAGGAAGAGGGAAAAGAAACCGAATAGGGGAATAGGGGAATCGGAGAACCTAGGTAAGATAGAGAGAGAGAACGGAAGGAAAAAGAGAGGAAGGGAGGATTGAAGAAATAATACAGGAAAATAATGTGTGTGTGTGTGTACTCACCTGTTTGTGCTTGCAGGATCGAACATTGGTGTTTGGACCCCGCTTGGTTGTCTAATATATATATACATGTGTGTGTGTGTGTGTGTGTGTGATATATATATATATATATATATATATATATATATATATATTATAATATATATATATATATATATATATATATATATATTCACCTCCTGATAATAAGGTCTACGCCCCATAAGCCAGATGGCGATAATGAACCTTACGGTATCGGGTCCTGGCAAACTACAAGGCATGAACCACTTAATGCCTTTCATGCAGGGAAATAATAAGGTGCTTTAGTGGAATGGAGAGGGACGCGTAGTGGCGGCCGCTGCGGTACTGTACCCGCTCCCCTTTCCCAGTGGGCTGTGTTGAGGAGACCAGTGCGGGTAGCATGCCCGCTTCCTCCTCCCTCTCACAACTTTGCTTGGGCACAGGCGACAAAGCCAATTGAGTGCTCTGTTTCTTCAAAGACTCGCGCTCATTAAGAAGATCAAGTCTTCTATATCTTAAGCAGTCATCAATACGCTCAGAATATACAGGTGACTGGCTAAGTATTTGTATCAGGTAAAACATGCCGTTGGGTTTCTCTATTCTGAGTATTACACACAACAGTTAGATTCCCATTATATATAGATTGCCATCATTGACAGGCTGCCTGTTGGGGACAGGCAGCCTGTCTATATTCTGTATGTACCCTGAATATACATATACTGTATATATTCGAGGCTCACCACCCTCCCCCCTTCCCTCGACGGTCGATTACTGACTCACCACAGGATGAAAACCCACAACAGTTGCTTAATCCCGGGTACCTATTTACTGCTAGGTGAAAAGGGGAATTAAATTATAGGAGATTTGCCGCCCGGGAATCGAATCCGGGATTCCCAATTGTGAGTCAAGAACGGAGCAGGACTATAGGATGGGATTACCTTCGTGCACTCGAGACCTCCAACTGACATTCTGTTTAGACACTCGGAAGAGACACGTTTATTATATTACCGGGTTAATTGACGTGAGACGCCTACATTGTTTCAAGCGTAAGTCAGACTAATGAGTTTGGGAGGATATGAATTAGACAATCGACTTGAGAACGGTCCAGGACGGACCGAAACGTCGTCGTCCCTTCACCTTCTAGTGTGTGGTCTGGTCAACATACTTTAGCCACGTTATTGTGACTCATCGCCTGCACCTGAATATGAATTGGAGCTCCTAGTATGGGCAAATTGGCCTTCTGCCATTTCCATTAATCGTATGCTCATCTATCACTTTCTAGCCACTTCACAGTGGACCAGGAAGAAGTCACCATAACAGTAAATTTCAGGTGACGCGTAAGACAAATCATTAATGCATGATTAAAAACATTTACTTTTCTAGTTTTGAGCGCGGGAATATACCTGTTGGTGCTTAGATCTCACTACAGCGGGCTCTAGAAGCAGCTACACACAGTTGAGGGACAATAGCTTCGACGCACAAACAGGAACAGCTGCCATGAAGGTCGCCAGACAAGTACAGTCATCATTAACTCCACAAGCGACAAAAACACTACAACTAACAAGAACAATATACACTGCAACAGTCCCAGCTCAGCACCACTGAACGAACAGACAGGGTCCCAGCTGAGCACAGCTATAGGAACAGCAGCAGCCTGAAACAGTAAATACGAACATCCAACAAGGAGTAAAATATATTGCAATTTGCGCGAATGCAGAGGCCAAAGGAGCTTGTTAATTAAAAGAGCTCACTACAGCAGGGAAAAATGAGATAGTGATGAACAGTGACAAACAGGACGCAGACAAGGAATAACAGAGAGGTTAAATAAATTCGGAAACAGAAAGAGATAACGGAGACACGGATAGGTAGAGGAAATAATAAACATGAGAGAGGGAGGCACAATAAACGTGGAAACAACAAGAGGCGGATGATATTATGGAAGGCGCTAGGGAGAATGGCTTGGGTAACGAGGAGTCGTTGTCACCAACGGTGGTTGGTATTTGGATATGATAAAGGCCGATTTGGAGAGGAAGAT
>WNGS01039543.1:9084720-9102599 GCA_020271785.1 Procambarus virginalis | reverse complement strand
GAGGAGGATTAAGACAGGAATTTCCCTTAAGTACTTTCGTATTCAACAAATTCTAATCAGAACGATCCTTCTGAAGATGTATTATTAATATATAAAAGGTACTTATGGAAATTCCTGTCTTATTCCTTCATTCGTGGTTTGACAGTGCCATATATAAATATATACACATCACATACAGAGCTGTATTTGTTTTGCCTATATTCTTCCTATATAGCGGTCGTCACTGCAATCTAAATCATCAGAAACCACATTAGTAAACACCATCACCACAATCATCAGTTCAATAAATCGCTTCTTCCTCGTTTCATCTATTATCACCCTATTTCTTCCCAACTACTGTTCCTCCAATGTGGATTATTTCTAATCCTCATTTCATCAACTCTCTGTACTTGTTAATCGTTCATAATATATCATCTATTATTTCTCATTTTCCCAGAGACTCATCATGTTTATACCTGTTTCGCTTTTCCTTCGTTACGTCTTTAATCCCACTTTGTCTCTCTACTCAGTTTTATTGCTTTCGCATCTGCGTTTTTTAGTTACTTCGCTAACCCTCTTCACTCACGTCTTCGTCAATATTTCTTACGTTCTTCTCCCCTCCTCACTTAATTACCTCTTAGTTTCTTATCCCACACTTCCGCAAGTTGGAACAGGGAAGGAGAGACAGTGGAGAGATGGAGAGAGAGATGGTGATTGGAAGAAGGGTGGAAAGCGAGGGGTAGATAATTGAAGGAGGGAAAGATAGATGACAACGATAATTTGGAGGAGGGCGACGTGGAATGTGAAAAAAGTAACTTCTGTGTAGAAGGGGACATAGTTAGATAGACTGATAAATGGATGGATGGATATATGTATTATCTGACATGTTTTATCTGCGACCTTCAACGGTCTCTCCTACCTCCCTCAGCCTCTCCATCCTCCCCTAGGTAGGTAGAGGCATCTACCTCCAACTGTGTCTCCCCTGGCACCACACCAGCCAAACTCACATTTCACACTCATAAACGCCCGACGCTCACTCAAAAAATTTAACCCTGGCCTCATGAGCTCCCTCATAAAGAGTTTAATAAACAAGAAATGTCTCTCGCGTGGCCGCTCGCTTGTGGGAGAAGCAGCAAAGCAGGGAAAAATAATAACAAACGTCAGAAGAGTCGGGACTTATTCCTAGGAATTGTGTACTATAAGTAGACTGTCTACTTTTTGATGTAGACGTCTACTTTTTTAAGCTTGATATTCTAACATTTGCGAGCTGCTTGTGTCACTAAGCACAGTAACGTAACCAATTTTCCATTAACCTGTTGTGCTTGAAGCGCACAACCCACCAGATGAAAACGATTACACTGACCTCTTATACCTGCCTCAGGAAACCCCTTTCCAAGAGGCCGAAGGTGCAAACGTGTCGTGTTGTGGTCGATTACTGAGAGAGAAAAGGTTAAGGCTGCACTCAAGGACCGACAAACCGTACAGATAACGCTCATCCTCTTCACTGTCTTAGCAAGGAATAGAATGAGACGGTTGGCATCATTATCAGAGTTCCGGTAACTTGCGCCAAGTGCAGCCCTGTGGCCCCCCCTCTTTTCATACTGACTTTCCGCTGCTACATAACTGACAACGTCAGAGAGCTGGCGGCTGTGAGCCCGGAATGTTTGCTCATGTAATATTCATGCTCTTTGATGTTTACATTGATTTAATTCCACCCCATTTTTCCCCGCTTCAAAATGTCAAATATTAATAATTTACTCGGATTCAGAGTGTAAACGTTTTCTTAATGCAGCAGTTGTTGAATTGTGCAGTTGGGTTGTTGAACAACACAGCGAACTGCAAGCTAGGGTTGTGTAACGTAGTGCTGCAGACTCCCAAAGACAACACATTGATGTAAAAAGCATAGGAGACCTTGTTTAAGGTTACTGCACACATCCATAAACAAACCTGGACGTCTCCCATAAGTTCTTACTTAATATTATTTACACATTAGCAGGTTTAACGTATAAGGAAATGAAGTCGAACTGGCAATAATGGGTCAAAATCCTATCAACTATTGTCAATCACTTAAAGATGTTTTAATTACTGTAATCTAAATGTACATTCACCACACCGGATTCACCAACACATTCTTCACGCTTAAATAGTACACAATCGACTTGATAACGGTCCAGGACGGACCGAAACGTCGTCGCCTCCTTATCTTCTAGTGCGTGGTTTGGTCATCACACAATCAACACTTATATTTGCAGTGCTAATACTAGCATCATTACTGTTATCTTAACTAGTCTCACTAACAATAATAGCACCATAACTATAACTATCATTTCCACTAGTCTCACTAATCTCCCCTCTCTCTCTCTCTCTCTCTCTCCCTTTTGCTCCGTCTCTTCTCATCTTCCCAGCACTATCTTTACCACCTATATTTAGTGAGAATGAAAATTAAGGAATTTGCCATTTAATTTAAAGAGAAGACATGTGGCTTGACCACGAGTACTGTCCCTAACCCCAGACCATTTACCTTGCAAAGTTCCGTGAAGCTAGCCCCAATCGTCTGGCCGCCTTCTTTAGATAGACAGACAGACAGAAAGATAGACAAGTATTCTCTAATAGATATAGATATATGCAACAGTCAAAACGAAAGTCTGACGAAATGTGATATAATATTAAAACCATAATATTCAAAATATTTGAAAAAAAAATATTTTGAACAAAAATATTCAAATTCAATTTTCTACCAGAGTTTTAGTCAATGCCTTGGGGATCCCCCATTTGGAAAACTTTTAAACAATATCAATATTTTTGCGTTGCTCTAATACGTTAAATTTCCAAGTTACATTAAAAAAACTTTCTTATCCCTTTCAGCAAAGTGGATACTGAGACCTACGTGGCTCTGGCATCCTTTAGCCTTATTGACAGTAGAGAAAACTGAGGTTAAACGTAATTTCCTCTCGAATTTGGAGCTGTGTCAGTCCATACGAAGTTTTCCAGCCCTTCTCAGGACACGTTGACACTGATTTTTATTTTACTTTGAATTGATAAAAATATGTTAATGCGTTTTATTTGCATATCTATAATAAAGACATTTTGCATACAAGGGGCTGTGTAGTGATGCTATTGTGAAGAGGGCACTTTGTAGTGATGGGGCTGTGTACAAGGGAGAGGGTGTACATGGGTTATCTTGTGATGATTTCGGGGCTTTTAGTGTCCCCGCGGCCCGGTCCTCGACGAGGCCTCCACCCCCAGGAAGCCGAGTAACACCCAGGTACCTATTTTACTGCTAGGTAACAGTGGCATAGGGTGAAAGAAACTCTGCCCATTGTTTCTCGCCGACGCCTGGGATCGAACCCAGGACCACAGGATCACAAGTCCAGCGTGCTGTCCGCTCGGCCGACCTCCCTCCCTTCTCCATGGGGCTGAGTATAGATGGGATGTACAAGGAATTGTCACAACATCGTCATGCTCCGTTAATTACTGATCATGTAATCGTGACCATGTAATTATTATTCATATTATTTGGAAACAAAAATGTAATTTAAATCAAATTAAATATTCTCGATATATTTTCACTATTATTAACTTTTTTATTACATTAACTATTAAATTAAATTAATTTAGGAATCCATCTTCGACGGACGCCGGTGTTGCTATTGCAACTGCTGTTACTACTGCAAGCAATGTTGTCGCAAAGTAATAGCGACACTGTAATCAACCACAGCCGTCACGACCTGACAATTATCTCAAGTGTATTGACACGGACGACCTTCCCACCATTATTGTACTGCTGGCTGCTGCTGCTGCTGCTGTTGCTGCTGCTGCTGCTGCTGGTGCTGGTGCTGCTGTTGCTGCTGCTGTTGTTGGTGCTGTTGCTGCTGCTGCTGCTGCTGCTGCTGTTGTTGCTGCTGCTGTTGTTGGTGCTGCTGCTGCTGGTGCTGCTGTTGCTGCTGCTGTTGTTGGTGCTGTTGCTACTGCTGCTGCTGCTGCTGCTGTTGCTGCTGCTGCTGTTGTTGGTGCTGTTGTTGCTGCTGCTGCTGCTGTTGTTGTTGCTGCTGCTGCTGCTGCTGTTGTTGTTGGTGCTGTTGTTGTTGCTGCTGCTGCTGCTGCTGCTGTTGTTGCTGCTGCTGCTGCTGTTGTTGTTGCTGCTGCTGCTGCTGCTGTTGTTGCTGCTGCTGCTGCTGTTGCTGTTGTTGCTGTTGGTGTTGCTGCTGGTTGCAGGTGTCGCTGCTGCTGTTGCTGTTGTTGTTTTTGCAGCAATATCAACTGTAGTTGATATTGCTGTTATTTCTCCTTATAATTATGCTGCTGCTGTTGTTGATGTTGAGGCAATAACATGATCACCGAGAATGGTCTTAGTTCTCCCGACTCTAACATTGCCGTGAGTTTCGTAGGTGTTGCATTAAGGATTTTGCAATTTGGAGAGAGGCTTTGGTAAGCCAAGAGATGATATTAATGTGTATATTCTTTTTTGCACGCCCCTGAAGTTACTTTGAAAGTTGCAATGTGCAACCTTCAGATTTACCTGTTGCTATGTGGAGATTCTATATTTTATTCAATTCCATTGTATTGTTCTTTGTTAAACAAGGTTGTTCCTAATAGCTCAGATAGATTCATTATAGTACTTGCTAATATTAAAAAAAAATGTGCATTACCAAAACTGATAAATCTAATACAGTTATCATCACGAACTTGATAGACTATTTAAATGAAATGCAAGAACTACTTAGTGACAGGACTACGTATCTGGCGACAAATAAGGACCCCTAAAGAAAATCATCTCTTTTAATTAGAATTTGCAGGTTTACTTAAGGACAAAGAACTCATTAAACAACGCATAATTAGACCGACGTCATTATCATATGCTACAACCTCATTAAAACGCCTTAACCCAATCACCCAGCCAGACCAATCGTTTTGTGGTGTTTGTTGCATACAAATTGTTTATATGGTTAGTGAATATCTTGACCACATTAATAGCAACGGTATGTACGTCTCAAATTAGGAACAATAACGAAATAATGAACACGTTCGTGTGAACGAATATACGACTTGAGTATAGCAAGTGGTGGCGTGATAGCTTTGTTCAGTAAAGTTCATGTACATGATCTATTCCTCTTGGGTGAATGACCTAGATATAATTAAGAGTTATCTGCATCTACCATTGTTGAATTAAACTGTGTATTAAAGATTAAAACTTTATTTTTAACATGAATTTTTTTTATGCTCAAACATTTGGTATATCAATGGGTATAAACAAATGAACAAATCTAGTGTATGTGTGTAGTGTAGTGTAGTGTAGTGTAGTGTAGTGTTGTGTAGTGTTGTGTAGTGTCAATGGGTATATCTTTAGGATGACTCGGTATAATATCACTGGTATGGATGATTGACAGAAGCATTGTGTATATATAGTGGCTATTTCCGTCAAATTCCCCCTTCCACCCCTTGCTATATTAGCCGTAATGGCATAGAGCTCACTCCTGATAATTACCTTACATTATCAGGAGCTATTACCGTCATCTCCCCCCCCCTCCCCTACCCAGTAGCTTGCCTGCTTTGCAACACATCTCAACAAGCAACTCATTATTCTTCTAAACATTATCATAAAGCTGCAACCATTTCCACTAGCAGTAAATCCTGTCACTCAATTTTCAATCCACTCCTAGTCTCCGTGCAGTAATTTCCCAACCATAATTCCTAATACCCAATCCATTTTGTGAGCTCTAATCCTCTCTCACACACAATCCCCCCTCTCTTCAAAAATTAATTCTCAAATCACTACCCTCAAACGCCAATCAGTTTCGTCTGTAAGCTTGTGGTGATGGCCAATCAGCCGACAAAGCAGATTTCTTGAGATTGAGCCAACTAATCAAACGCTGTAGACCTTTCCGGATGTTTGAAGGAATTATAGCTCTCAGGGAGGTAGGTTTGGCTTCATGGCTGACGAGGGTTGAGACGGTGAGGAAGAAGTAGTGAGAAAGAGGGGGAAGCAGTGGTGAGAAAGAGGAGGAAGCAGTTGTGAGAAAGAGGAAGAATAGGTGGCGAGAAAGAAGAGGTGGCGAATAGCAACAGGTGAAGGTGTGCACGAAGAAAAGGGTAACGTTTAGAGGACTAAACTTTCTTTTCTATTGGCTATTTCAAAAACACTTCATTCTCTCCCATTGGCTGTTTCAAGAATGCATTATTCTCTCCTATTGGTTATTCCAAGAATACATACAGAAACGAATTGTTTAAAGCTCGACCTCTGACCTTAATACAATCCTAGACACGTTTGAGTATTTTTCCAGAACGAATTTGTACTGCAAAATATGTTTGTCCTTGACCTGTGACGACGACAGTACCACTGTGCCGATGACAGTACCACTGTGACGATGACAGTACCACTGACGACGACAGTACCACTGTGACGACGACAGTACCACATGTGACGACGACAGTACCACTGTGACGACGACAGTACCACTGTGACGACGACAGTAACACTGTGACGACGACAGTACCACTGTGACGACGACAGCAACACTGTGACGACGACAGTAACCACTGTGACGACGACAGTACCACTGTGACGACGACAGTAACACTGTGACGACGACAGTACCACTGTGACGACGACAGTACCACTGTGACGACGACAGTAACACTGTGACGACGACAGTACCACTGTGATGATAGCAACACAACTCGTCAACCCCAGTAATACCTAACCAATACTTTAATATCAGTTTTACTCTAATTACAAATCCTCAAAACTTGCAAAGCATTTTGTTAGCCAAATTCCTAAAAGGTCTTAATTCAAAACATTAAATAAACAATGAATAGCTTCTGACAAATGTTCAAAGTTAAAACCATATCCAGTTTTGGATGATTTGTTTTGATTTTGTGTTAACTTTTATAAATAAACTTCAAAAAACGTGTGTCATATACAAAGAGTTTGATATACTTTCGAAGTAAGAAAACAATTGCATTGTCCTTCAAAAACTTAAAAAAAAACTTTTGCTGCTAATAAGAATCTTACATCTCTTATCCAATTATAAACCTCGCAGAAACTATCTCCGATTGGTATTAGAGCGGCAGGTATCGCCTGGTGCACATCTGGAGCCTTCCCAAGAGGCCCGGCAGACCTTATCAAAAGTCTTGGGTGAAGTACTCTCATCGCTCTGATTCAAGAGTGAATTCCAACCGCTGTTTGACGGCCCCATTGTGGGTGAAACTTTAGATTGCCAGCAACTCAACGGGGATTCAGGAAGGGTGAGGTGATATGGGAGGGGAGACGAGGGGGTGTTGGTGTGTGGGGGAAGTGGAGGGATGGTAAGGGTGGAGAGTGAGGTGGTGAAGTTTGTGAGCTAAGGAAGTGGTAGAGAAATTTAGAAATTAAAATGAGAAAGGGTGGAGGAGGAAAGGTGGAAGGGAAAGGGGAGTAAGAATGAGGGAAGGGGACGAAAGATAAAGACGAACAGAAGAGTAGAGGCAGACAAAGAGACAATCGAAGAATCCACGGGGGAAGTACTCAAACATTTTTTAATTCGGGGCAAGTGACAGACGAACATGAGAGAATAAGAAAAATATACAGAATGCCACATCCGGGTGTAAAAGAGAGGCAGGCAGGGATGCCTGGCGGATTACGGAATATAGAGTTAACAGACAGCGTGGCTGAGCGTCCTGTGCCACAAATTGCAGGTGTCGCTTCCACCGCGGTGGTCTGTTGAAGGCTCGGCATTTATACTCGCTCAACCATTTTCTGTTACCTCTCACACGCACGCACGCACGCACGCACGCACGCACGCGCACGCACACACATACACACACACACTCCAATCCCATCGCTACTCTGTAAGGGTTATTGTTCGCTCGCCTGTGTATGACTCGACCCTGTCTGGCCTGGAAGATCGCAAGCAATATCTTAATTTCAACTTAAAGCGAAAACATTACTTTTGAACCTCAGTTTGAAACAGTGAACCAGAAGTGTACGCGTGTCAGCCAAAGTTGTGGCACAAATACGCGCACAGTGCTTCTACTATCTGATCACACCGTGGCAGGAATGATCCCATCCATCTTCGACTATCTTTGAACACCGGTTTGAGGCTTTACGACAAGCGGATTTGCCTCAGCCCTCTTGATCACAGGAGATGCCAGCGAGCACAGAGGGATTTGGCGTGACTGGTTGATAATGCGACCTACGAGTCTGCATTATTATAATCTGCAACATGTTGCAAAAAATGCACCGTTCTATATATATCGTGATGCTGTGTTCTGAAAGTAATATTTCACGATATTGTTGGAAGACAAACATAAGTTTAATGAGCCTGCTCAAAAGAAAATATGATAGGCATATAATAGATGAGGCGATCCTGCTAGCCTCCATACTATAAAAAGTGGTCTGGCATACGCACAGAGGCCAAGACTTAAACATGCACAGTGGCACAGACTAGAGAATGCACAGAAAGCTGGAAGACAATTAATACAGTGCCAATATACAAAAAGAGACCAACCGGGCTGTAAGGCCGCTCCAAGCAACAGCTTTACTCTCTGGCCCCGTGCCGGGCTTAGGGAGTAAAAGAACTCTCAAAACCCCATCCAGGTACAGTTCGCGGAAGTCAGAAACGACGCACTAAAATAAAAAGGAGTCCAGTCTTCCTTACTTTCATACCATGCAAGGTGAAAAAGAATCTGGAAACAAGGGACCTTAACATAACATAACTTATCATCATAAATAGATTCAGGGACGGCAACTCCGGCCTCACAAGCGTGACAGAGTGACAGAGCTCAGACAAGACAAAAGGATGAGCTGATTGTATATTGTTGGACACTCGGAAAGCCTTCGATCCTGTACCCCACGGGAGACTAGAGCACTAAATAAAGAAACAGGTAGGTGTGAGAAAGTCGATTGTTCACAATCAACTTGAGAATGGTCCAGGACGGACCGAAACGTCGCCGTCCCTTCACTTTCTAGCGTGTGGTTTGGTCAACATATTTCAGCCCCGTTATTGTGACTCCTCGTCTGCAATATTAACCCATGTAGTCCAAGGTCATGCACACGCTATGATTCCATGTGCTTCGTGATTTAACTTCTTGACACTATTTTAAAGTTTTTCTGATGTTCGATGCAAGTGCTATCGGTCTGTAATTGTTTGAATCTGGTTCCCTACCTCCTTTGTGAAGAGGTGCGATTTCCGATGTTTTAAGTGTGTTGGGGATCAAACCAGTGTCTAGGCTAGCAGAATTTGTCTGGAGTAAGTGGAAAGTAAAGAAGCTGGGTGCTGGGACACAGAGGCTGGAAACAAGGTACCAGTTAGGAGAAGGAATCTTCTTAGAATCGAGCTTCTCACTCGAAGGGTCACATCAAACTAACATTATAAGTTGCATATGCAAGGATGGCCAACATAATTACCTAACGTGTAGCCTTTCCTTGTAACTCGTACCTCTCAGTTCTGGGACTAGTCTAGTGGTATACTTTTAAATCTTCTCCAACTTTGTCTTGTGCTTCAATAGATATGTACTCTATGCTGGAGCCGAATATTCCAGGACTGACCTGACAAATGTGATATGAACGTTCTGAATGATTCCTTTAAACAAATTTATAAAGTCAATGTGTGTGCGCACAGATTATGTACATGTACCTGCCGACAGACATGCATGTACCCACGCGCCCAGCGACACTGATGCAGGCATATGTCATGCATTTCCGTGCAATGGAGCCATGACGGTGGGCGATTCTCCCCTTCCCCTTTCCCCCAGGGGTCACGCAGGACTACCTCCGTCCTCGGCAATTTAACAATTCAGCATCAAATATTAACATGCACCGCCCCCCCACAACTAGCAGACAAAGTGCCCAATATATTGCAAGCGCACCCGCACCTTCACCACTTACTGCTATTTTGCTCTCACGGTCGATCAATAATACGTCAATATTAATCATTTTAATGGCAGGACGGATTACAAGACTTCATATACGAGGAATAATCTCCCTGGGGAAAGATAGGGGAGAGGGGAAATGGTAGTGGGGAAGTGTAGGGGGAAGACGAAGGGAGGGTCGTTGTAGTGAGGGGAGGAAAGATGCTAATGAGGGAGGGAGAGGATGACTGAGAACAAGGAAGCGAGGGGGAGAAGGGAAAGAAGGGAAAGAAGGGAAGGAAGAGTCATGTATGAGGAAGGAATGTGTAACGGAGGAAGAGGGAAAAGAAACCGAATAGGGGAATAGGGGAATCGGAGAACCTAGGTAAGATAGAGAGAGAGAACGGAAGGAAAAAGAGAGGAAGGGAGGATTGAAGAAATAATAAAGGAAAATAATGTGTGTGTGTGTGTGTGTGTGTGTGTACTCACCTGTTTGTGCTTGCAGGATCGAACATTGGTGTTTGGACCCCGCTTGGTTGTCTAATATATATATGTGTGTGTGTGTGTACTCACCTATATGTACTCACCTATATGTGTCTGCAGGATCGAGCATTGACTCTTGGATCCCGCCTTTCGAGCATCAGTTGTTTACAGCAATGACTCCTATCCCATTTCCCTATCATACCTGGTTTTAAAATTATGAATAGTATTGGCTTCCACAACCTGTTCCTTAAGTGCATTCCATTTTCCCACTACTCTGACGCTAAAAGAAAACTTCCTAACATCTCTGTGACTCATCTGAGTTTCTAACTTCCATCCATGTCCCCTCGTTCTGTTACTATTCCGTGTGAACATTTCGTCTATGTCCACTCTGTCAATCCCTCCGAGTATTTTATACGTTCCTATCATGTCCCCCCTCTCCCTTCTTCTTTCTAGTGTCGTAAGGCATAGTTCCCCCAGGCGCTCCTCATACCCCATCCCTCGTAGCTCTGGGACGAGTCTCGTTGCAAACCTCTGAACCTTTTCCAGTTTCATTATGTGCTTCTTTAGATGGGGACTCCATGATGAGGCGGCATACTCTAAGACTGGCCTCACGTAGGCAGTGTAAAGAGCCCTAAATGCCTCCTTACTTAGGTTTCTGAATGTGTGTGTGTGTGTGTGTGTGTGTGTGTGTGTGTGTGTGTGTGTGTATTATATATATAATATATATATATATATATATATATATATATATATATATATATATAATATATATATATACACACACACACACATTCACCTCCTGATAATAAGGTCTACGCCCCATAAGCCAGATGGCGATAATGAACCTAACGGTATCGGGTCCTGGCAAACTACAAGGTATGAACCACTTAATGCCTTTCATGCAGGGAAATAATAAGGTGCTTTAGTGGAATGGAGAGGGACGCGTAGTGGCGGCCGCTGCGGGTACTGTACCCGCTTCCCACTTTCCCAGTGGCTGTGTTGAGGAGACCAGTGCGGGTAGCATGCCCGCTTCCTCCTCCCTCTCACAACTTCGCCTGGGCACCGGCGATAAGGCCAACTGAGTGTTCTGTTTCTACAAAGACTCGCTCTCATTAAGAAGATCAAGTCTTCTATTTCTTAAGCAGTCATCAATACGCTCAGAATATACAGGTTGACTGGCTAAGTATTTGTATCAGGTAAAACATGCCGTTGGGTTCTCTATTCTGAGTATTACAAACGACAGTTAGATTCCCATTATATATATAGATTGCCATCATTGACAGGCTGCCTGTTGGGGACAGGCAGCCTGTCTATATACTGTATGTACCCTGAATATACATATACTGTATATATTCGAGGCTCACCACCCTCCCCCCTTCCCTCGACGGTCGATTTACCGACTCACCACAGGATGAAAACCCACAACAGTTGCTTAAATCCCGGGTACCTATTTACTGCTAGGTGAAAAGGGAATTAAATTATAGGAGATTTGCCGCCCGGGAATCGAATCCGGGATTCCCAATTGTGAGTCAAGAACGGAGCAGGACTATAGGATGGGATTACCTTCGTGCACTCAAGACCTCCAACTGACATTCTGTTTAGACACTCGGAAGAGACACGTTTATTATATTACCGGGTTAATTGACGTGAGACGCCTACATTGTTTCAAGCGTAAGTCAGACTAATGAGTTTGGGAGGATATGAATTAGACAATCGACTTGAGAACGGTCCAGGACGGACCGAAACGTCGTCGTCCCTTCACCTTCTAGTGTGTGGTCTGGTCAACATACTTTAGCCACGTTATTGTGACTCATCGCCTGCACCTGAATATGAATTGGAGCTCCCTAGTATGGGCAAATAGGCCTTCTGTCATTTCCATTAATCGTATGCTCATCTATCACTTTCTAGCCCACTTCACAGTTGACCAGGAAGAAGTCACCATAACAGTAAATTTCAGGTGACGCCTAAGACAAATCATTAATGCATGATTATAAAACATATTTACTTTTCTAGTTTTGAGCGCGGGAATATACCTGTTGGTGCTTAGATCTCACTACAGCGGGCTCTAGAAGCAGCTACACACAGTTGAGGGACAATAGCTTCGACGCACAAACAGGAACAGCTGCACTGAAGGTCGCCAGACAAGTACAGTCATCATTAACTCCACAAGCGACAAAAACACTACAACTAACAAGAACAATATACACTGCAACAGTCCCAGCTCAGCACCACTGAACGAACAGACAGGAGTCCCAGCTGAGCACAGCTATAGGAACAGCAGCAGCCTGAACAACAGTAAATACGAACATCCAACAAGGAGTAAAAATATATTGCAATTTGCGCGAATGCAGAGGCCAAAGGAGCTTGTTAATTAAAAGAGCTCACTACAGCAGGGAAAAATGAGATAGTGATGAACAGTGACAAACAGGACGCAGACAAGGAATAACAGAGAGGTTAAATAAATTCGGAAACAGAAAGAGATAACGGAGACACGGATAGGTAGAGGAAATAATAAACATGAGAGAGGGAGGCACAATAAACGTGGAAACAACAAGAGGCGGATGATATTATGGAAGGCGCTAGGGAGAATGGCTTGGGTAACGAGGAGTCGTTGTCACCAACGGTGGTTGGTATTTGGATATGATAAAGGCCGATTTGGAGAGGAAGATGAGGCTGGTGCTTGTGGAGGCTGTGATGACTGTGATCTCTGGCTTGTGGAGGCTGTGATCTCTGGCTTGTGGAGGCTGTGATCTCTGGCTTGTGGAGGCTGTGATCTCTGGCTTGTGGGGGCTGTGATCTCTGGCTTGTGCTGCTGTTCTTGCTTCTGTAGTTGATGCTGATCCTCTGCTTTTGCTGATATTGCTGCTGTTGATGTTCTTGCAACAGCTGTTGCTTTTGTTGGTGCAGCTGCTCCTGTTGATGTTGTTACTGCTACTGTTGTACTTGCTGCAGCTACTATTGCTGCTGCTGCATTTACTGCTGATAATGTTATTAATGCTGCTTTTTCTGTTGCTACCTTTGTTGATGCAACTAATGATGCTGCATTAAATTGAAAGAAATAGAAAGAGTAAAGAATAAGCAAAGAAATTTAAGAAAGACAAAGTAAGAAATTATTAAATAAAATAAAAGAATAACGAAAGGTACAGGCCACGAACAACTAGATAAAGCGAGGAATATGCTCAAGACTAAACACAAAATGAGGATAGCTCAGATAAATGTTGGGTTAAGGTAAAGGTAGGTACAGGGGGGGGGGGTAAGCGAGGGGGAAAGAGGGGAATATGGGTAAGGAAGAGGAAGGTATAGAAGAGGAGAAAACAAGGGAAATACGTTGGAAGGATTGAAAGAGAAGAAAGGTAAAGAGGGGAAAGGCAGATAAGTGGAAGGTAAAAAGTGGAAGGTAAAAAGAGGTAAGTAAAAGTATGAAAAGTAGCGAGGGGAAGGTAGACAGGCAAAGGTAAAGATAGAGAAATGTAGAAAGGGGGAAAGGTAGGAAGGTGGGAAAGTAGAGAGAAGAAGGTAGAGGGGAAAATAGTGTCAAATGTAGATAGTGGAAGGTAGAGAGGGAAAGATTTAGGTAAGGACGGGGTGACGGGAAAGCGGGAGGAAGAGCAGGGAGGGAGAGGCAAGGTGAGGGAAGGCAGGCATAGTGGGAAGTGAGAGGGAGCAGTAGATGATGTCTCACCAAGCCACTACTTTATCATCATTGCAGGCGGTTGACGTTGCAATTGGTATTATATCGACTGACGCAGGCGTGTTGCAGACCACGGGGGAGCTACCCAGGGTCTACAGGCGTGGGGTGCGTCCTGGAAACGCTCTCACCAAGCGATGTGTGTACTGGGAGAAATACTGTGTCCTGGGAAAAGGGTGTGTGCCCTGGGAAAAAAGAGTGCGTCTTTGGGGAAAAGAGTGTACCCAAGGGGAAAAGAGTGTACCCAAGGGGAAAAGAGTGTGCCCAAGGGGAAAAGAGTGTACCCAAGGGGAAAAAGGGGACGATTTGAAAACTTTGTCTATATTTTTTACAATGCTTCTCTCTCCTTACTGCCACTGCCCTCCCCCCTCTTCCCTCCTGCTACAATTCAACCCCTATAAGTATTTAGTAATGCACATGGGACGAGGGGACAAGAGACCAGATGATATCTAGTCTCTACTCATGTTGGAAATGCAAACTACATGGCAGGTAAGAGAAAATGATTTGATGAGTATAATGATTTAGAGTTACGCCGGAGGTACACATAAACTGGGTAACATCACCGGCATGTGGGAGGCTGGTAAATATTAGAGCAGTATTTATAAACCTATATTAGGACCTGTACGAGGCCAGTACTGGAATATGTAGTACCAACTAAGCTTCAAAGCGTGCAGAGGTTTGCAACAAGACTGATGTCTGAATTAAAATGACTAAGCTTCGAGAGAGGTTAGGAGAACTCCATCTTACAAACCAAGAGGAGAGGAGCAGAGGGGATAGATCACTAGATACAAGACTATGTGGGGTAAAGACAAGTTTAGTGTCTTTAAAGTGAAATAATAAGGACAAGAGAACACAAGTGGAAGTTGCAAGCGCAATTGATGAGAAGTGTTAGGAAATACTTGTACCCTACATGGGTGGTCAACAATTGGAATGCACTAAAAGAAGAAGAGTGGAAGCATCTCCGTCACAAATTAAAGCCAATACGACAAAGAACTCGAACATCAGTAAACTAAAAAACAAAAAACGACAACAGGTACACAATGGTATAGGCGGGACACAAGAGAGCCAGCACTTCACTTTCCCGCAGTGACTGTTGACGTAGATAAACCTACTCTTCAGCCCCCTACCTGTAGCACTATATAAGTAATAACAATTCTGAGATGAAATGTCTCTGCACCACTCCTTCTTCCTCAAGTTCCTCTCAGCCAAAGAATTGTCATTACCATAATGTCACTTCAACACATTATGGTAATGAAATTGTATGGCGCACAAAGAAGCATTAGATATACCCAGAATGCGTCCACTTTAGCTACTGCTGCTAGCAGCAGGAACAACGTACTTGTCGGCACCTACATGAAGACCGGCATGTCATACAAGGAAACGGAATCACTGATAGTTCCCACAAAAAATAACTAACCTGTCATACGAGGAGAGCAGCAGCACTGAATGTACACGACCTGTGAACACCTGTCACAAGCCTCAAATCACATATCGTTATCGTGTTGGGTGCGAATTTCTCGTGGAACCGAGAGAGTTCACAAACGAAATTTTGGTGTGCAATTTGAAAAAAGTGATGCGAATGTATCACTCAAGGTGTGATAACCATGAAGATATCATAATAAAAAGTGTATTATTGTAAAGGACACACCACACCACGATTATATGTCCTCACATGTCACGCTAATCAGAGTTACTTCCGTGATACCTCACGGGGTAAGTGTGAATCTTCATGGGATTCACACTTCCCCTGTGAAAATGCTCCATAAGGCTTCCTGGAAAATATTATGGGGCATTATGCTCCATTCGGCTCTCATGATCTGTAAAGACAGCCTTCATGTATACCGAAGGTACGTGTTCAAAGGGTGCTGGTCATGCCACGGCGGCCCTGCTACTCTACTGTAATTTCGTCTCACCATATAAGGAAGTTCTACTCTGAAATGACATTTTCGTTCTATTTCTGCTTCTAATCATTGCTGCGATTTGATGTGCATACTGATGTTTTATTTTGCAACTGAGTGAATTTATCCTTTGACCCCCAGGTGATTACATAGTGCAAATTAAAATAACCACACAAATCAAGTGTTATATTAAAAGGTGTTAAGTAAGTTTTAACTATTTAACGGTTTAATGTAACTGCTATTAATTATTACACTTGTTTTCATTGCATTTACTGCTTAAGAATAAGAAATGAAAAATAGCAAGAGCGAAGTTTTAAATACATCCATCCTACTGATACTGTACATATTTTCTTAAGTCTACTGGTATTTACCCAAACGGTTAATAATGGGGATGGGGATTGAGAGGGAGGTGAAAATAGGGTAGGGGTGCAAAAAGTCTGAATCTTAAATTGGACTAAAGATTGAGAGACAAAGGTAAGTTTGCCGTCTTTTACTGCTTAATAGTCGATTCCTTTAGCACTTTTTTGGGAGGGGAAATGTGCTTAAGAATGTGCCCTAAGGGTGTATAAGGAGAGGAAGGGCAAGTGTGCAAGAGACAAGTACACAAAGAGAAGGACAGGTGTGCAAGAGACAGGTGTACAAGTAGAAGGGCAAGGTACAATGATCTTGCCCGAGGACCAGGAACACGAGGACGACGAAAAAGTATGAAACAGAACTCGAGAGAGCAAGAGGGACGCAATCCCTCTGCAGGTTCTGGTGCTGATATACCTGCCACGCCAACTTCGACTCTACTGCCCCGGGATCACAGAGGACCAAAGTGGGGTTAGCAGTCCTCTCTGAGGCAGACAGAGTCTGGTGGTTATCGAGCCGTCTTGTGGGGAAGATAAAGCCCCCCCTGGATCGGCATTAATCAAACATTACTCTTAAGTACTTCCACCCATAACCCACGTCCGCCCCAGATCCATTTTTCGGCAGGTGTAGGCTAATTGGGATCGAAATATGGATATGATAATGCTGGAATTATGTAAGCAGCCTTACGCATGCGTGGAACTAAAATATTATACGTGTTGTGGTAATAGGGAATATTTGTATAAGGTCATAATCCCAGTGAGAAAAATCGAGGAGGATGTACCAACTGGTAATGTTATTAAGCTTATGTCTATCTCTTCACCAATTTACGGAAAAATAGACCTTAATTCCGAGGGATGTAGAGGTCGATCCTCTCTCGCACACGAGGAGAAAAGGATTTAAACTTGGGATCCAAAGGTCATAAGCAGGATCCAATCTTGATCCTGAGACCGAATGGGATCCGATTCTGAGCGATCTCATTGGCTGACGCGTTTCCTGTCATTTATTGGATGGTTGTGGGGTTCTGAATGCTCATTGGCTGAATGGGTTGTAGAGCTTTCAGTGGACCGTTCTGCGCAAAGCCCCTAGAAACGGATTTATGTTTCTCGTAAATCCACAGAATATATTATATGTTTCAACATGGAAAACACTCGACAGTAGAAAATAAATCAGAAAACACCAGCTTGGAACAAGCAGGTATACAATGCTGACAACCAAGTTATCGTCTACGAAGTTGTTTCACTAAGTTTAAAACTTCAGAATATTAACTTCAGAAACTTAGGTGGACCAGTGATACGCAACAGTAAAACAAAAATGGTTTTAATGTGGAACAGATGAAATATAAACATTATCATCACCTGGTGAAGGAGGCACAAATGAACGTCAAGGAAAGATTTCTCCCCACGGTACCGGAAGCCAAACTTGCCTTGATAAAGAAATACCGTATCCGTCCCGAGTCTTGTTGAGTGTACAGTGGCGTCGGGAGGCTCATAGGAGGACATTTAGGAAGACGATTTTTTTCATCCTTGTTTCATCTGAGTTTCGAAATGCGAGTTCAAGTCTGGGAACTTTAAAACTCGCGTTTCCCACAAGCGCCACATACAATGGAAACATAATATTGGATTATATTGTAATTTTTTTTTTACTCAACACGC
>WNGS01039543.1:9052734-9054470 GCA_020271785.1 Procambarus virginalis | reverse complement strand
AGCAGACATTAGCCAGCTCCCCCTGGCTGCCTTCAGGTCTCAGCATACATTAATATTCAGTATTGTGGCGCAGGATAAGAATTACAATATCTGCAAAAATATTACGGGAGGCAGATAATACTCACAGTTCATCTCGCTTTACTTGTTGAACTCTAACATACTAAAGCCTCGATTATAATACAGCGTTTTGCACTTGAATGCAAATGATGATATTGTTACTAGGATTCTTCATATCTCTGACGACACTGTAAAGCTGATGGACAGAATTAAAGCAAAGAAGCAGGGGAAAACATGTTGATGTTGATACACTTCAGTATTAGTCAGAAAACTTCAACGTGGAAAAATGTAATGTAATGAGGACAGGCGAAGTGGAGGGTAAACTCCAGGATTATTATGGGTTAAGTAATGGTAAACTCACAGAAACAGAAAGATCTGTATATTTATGCAACTCTAAGCAGGGGGACTTGTGGAACCCATTAACAAAATAA
Organism: Procambarus virginalis; assembly: GCA_020271785.1. Taxonomy (NCBI): domain Eukaryota; kingdom Metazoa; phylum Arthropoda; class Malacostraca; order Decapoda; family Cambaridae; genus Procambarus; species Procambarus virginalis. The sequence goes on along the minus strand of WNGS01039543.1, from coordinate 9,053,982 downwards.
TTTCTGAAGCATTTGCAAAATTGGTAATGTCGAGTATTTATTAAACCCCTTCATAAAGATTCCTTCACAACATTATATAACCTATGTAAGACCAACACTTGAATATGAAGCCCCGGTCAGAAGAACAGAGCTGAAAATTCAAAGATAAATTAAAGAAAGTTAAGAATTTGTCGACAAGATTGAATCCAGATAGGTGGAGAAAAAAAATTGAAGATATGTTAAAAAAGAATTATATTGGAGGAAACTAACAAAACTAGTAATGTTTTTGGTAAGTCACTAAACTGACATTACCAATAACCCATGACATTACCATGACCGCATCAAGTTATTCATTCACTCACATTGACAACCTCACAGTCTCAGTATCCACGTACCTGACTCGTCATAGAATTCACATCCACACACCTGACTCGCCACAATATCCACATCTGTACATCGGTCTCGTCACAGTATCCACACACCTGACTAATCACAGCATCCAAATCCACCTTGAAAGTTTCACTAAACGTACCAGAATTGGCTCGCCCAACTCTCCTGTCCTCGTTCATTCCGCGGCAGCCAATTACATTCTCCTGCGTTTTTACTTGCTAACTTTGGAGTATAGATTTCCCAAGACTATCATAACGTTCCGATTGTTAATTCTTCGAGAGGTCTTTACGAGTGGCTCTCTGGCTCTCTCTGCCTGCTGGCGAGAGCTCTCTCGTTAATATGGTATGAGAGCTCGTGGTGATGTTGGTAGGCAGCACACTACATGAAGGAAGTTTGTATGAACGTACGTACGAGTGTGTGTGAACTCAACTATTTGTAATCCCCCATTTGTTCCTGCAAGATCGAGCTGTAGCTCTTGTTCCCTGCCTTTCTAGCCGCCAGATGTCTAATGCAATGACTAAATGTATTTCCCGATCATATCTACTTGTGAAATAATGGAGTTAATTTTTACAACTTGCTTCATTCATTCCATTTTTCCACTACCTTTAAGATAAAAGAAAACTGTCTAATAACTCTATGGATCATCTGTTTGTTGGTATACATTGCTACCATTTCCTGGTGTTTCTACTTGGTCAATTCTCTGAAATATTTACACGTCTGTATAAAGTCTCCCCTTTTTCTTCTTCTATACCGTCGACAGGTCTAGTTCTTTTTTTTCCGTCTTTCTTCATACCCCTTCCCACGTGCACTCCCAGATCTTTTTCTCTAGTCGTTACACGGAGGAAGCCTCCCTTCACTTTTATCGTCCTTTTGGTCTCC
>WNGS01039543.1:9035234-9047734 GCA_020271785.1 Procambarus virginalis | reverse complement strand
CAGTGTGTGTATATGTGAGAGAGAGAGAGAGAGAGAGAGAGAGAGAGAGAGAGAGAGAGAGAGAGAGAGAGAGAGGAGAGAGAGAGAGAGAGAGAGAGATTAATATATGTAGTACATAAAACAGAGGAAAATAGGTTCGGAGTTAGTATTTTAGACAGCTAGTGCAAGAGCTAGCTGCTCGAGCCTATATTTGGTACGAGAAATGGTAATAGAATTCAACACAAACAAGTGCGAAGTATATGGGAACAGATGACAGACCAGTAGAACGATACACAATGAATCCATACCCATACAATCAGAGACTAGAAATATGGGAACGAAAAGCTGAATCTCGATCCTGCAGACAAAAATATGTAAGTACAAATAGATTAGTACACATATCTCATACATGTATAGCCATTAAGTAACTCCGTCTCTCGGCTCTGTTTCACACTGACCTGTTTTACTGCCTATGTCCGGCCTTATGCAGACGAATACTCATTTGTTTCCTGCGAGGCAGGATCAACATAAAGCTTCGACAAGGGGGTAATGCCAGGGGTTTTCCACCCCCTTTAACATTGGATTTTGCAGATAAATTGCTAGGGTTTACGAGGTGCCGTGAACTCTGGCGTGGAAAACGATGAGATTTGGCACTGTACTTCACGAGTAATGCTGAAGTACGTACAGCCAGGCGGCCATTGTATCCAGGCAACGCGCGCGCACACACACACACACACACACACACACACACACACACACACACACACACACCATGATTTTCTTATATTTACGCGTTACAGAATTTTCAACTAAGGCGAAATTAGAATGCGCTGTGTGTGTGTGTCGTGTGTGTGTGTGTTTGAGTGGCTGTAGTTTGAGTACTGTGTTTAATGACACACATTACATAAGTGTCTGCAGGATCGAACTGCTAGTTCTTCCACCTCCTCCTTCCTAACCATCGGATGTTTAATGTACTGACTCCCGACCTCATTTTCTCTATCATATCTCAACCCATCCTACTGAAATGATAGTACATGTAGTAACTATTTGGTGAAAATTACCCATATGTAGTGACACACACAGCTTGGGCTCCGATTAGCACCCACCTGCACGCAGCCCCCACCAGCCTGGGCTGTGACTAGCCCCCACCTGCACGCAGCCCCCACCAGCCTGGGCTGTGACTAGCACCCACCTGCACACAGCCCCCACCAGCTTGGGCTCTGATTAGCACCCACCGGCACGCAGCCCCCACCAGCCTGGGCTGTGACTAGCACCCACCTGCACGCAGCCCCCACCAGCTTGGGCTCTGATTAGCACCCACCGGCACGCAGCCCCCACCAGCCTGGGCTCTGATTAGCACCCACCTGCACGCAGCACCCACCAGCCTGGGCTCTGACTAGCACCCACCTGCACGCAGCCCCCACCAGCCTGGGCATTGACTAGCACCCACCTGCACGCAGCCCTCACCAGCCTGGGCTATGACTAACACCCACCTGCACGCAGCACCCACCAGCCTGGGCTCTGACTAACACCCACCTGCACGAAGCACCCACCAGCCTGGGCTATGACTAACACCCACCTGCACGCAGCACCCACCAGCCTGGGCTCTGACTAACACCCACCTGCACGCAGCGCCACCACAACAGCTTAACTTCCAACATTGTGAAATACAAAACTTCGGCTCCCTGCTGCTGGAATGCGATAATTGGAGTTTTGTGTTTTGCATTTTTCTTTTGTGTCGTTTGTGTTCCTGTTGCGTCGTCCTAATTTTTACATACTGATAAAATATTGGAGCGCTGTCGATTCTCTATTTAAAGAAATTGCGAATGGTAGAGAAGCTCTGATTAAACACTGCAAACGATGGATGCAAATTATATTGATTTTTCGTGTGGCGTGTGTGACTAATAGAGGATTTACTCGCCTATTTGTGCTAGCAGGGCTTACTTCCCCGTCTCCTCTACTTTGCAGTTGCTGGTCGCTTTATCTTCGTCGCCACAGTTTTTGTCTAAGCTTTTTATTGACTTTTCTCTACACTCTCCTCTCATAACCTGTCATTTGTTTGCAAATATTATGTTGAGAACGTTCTTTCCGGAGCCCGTTATATCGAATGGCGCGCCGAAAAATGCATGACAAAGTGTCAGAGCCGAGGCAACTCTCCTAACCTACCGGAGCCGATCATTTTCAGGCCCATGAGGCGTCATTTTCAGGCCAATGAAGCGACATTTTCAGGCCCATGAGGCGTCATTTTCAGGCCCATGAGGCGTCATTTTCAGGCCCATGAGGCGTCATTTTCAGGCCCATGAGGCGTCATTTTCAGGCCCATGAGGCGTCATTTTCAGGCCCATGAGGCGTCATTTTTAGGCCCATGAGGCGTCATTTTCAGGCCCATGAGGCGTCATTTTCAGGCCCATGAGGCGTCATTTTCAGGCCCATGAGGCGTCATTTTCAGGCCCATGAGGCGTCATTTTCAGGTCCATGAGGCGTCAACATTACGGTGATTGTAGTTTCCTTGCAGATTGTAGAGTGTAGTTTCTCTCTCACTGTCTCTGGACTCTGCCTTCCTTTCAGCCCTACTATACCTGAGGTCCCCCTCCCCCCCCCAAAAAAAAATATCCCCATTTGGTCGTTATTAGGTTAAAGATAAGCAGCCATCTGTTTGAGCACCACCGTAGCTTCTCGTAGTCATTGACTTTCCCAATTCCTCACCAAGAAATTGGTCATCATCTGCAATGTAGCTAACACCTCGGATTAGAACACCTCTCCTCTGGCAGGTCGGTAGCATATACTCTTATACATGCTGGACAACCGCGTCATAGCAAGTTACAGCCCCGCTCCTGTGCCAGGTAAGTCCTCTACGGGCTCACCATAGCCCGTGCTACTTAGAAACATTGGTGAGGTTATACGAGAGACCAAGCACACACACACCCTAGCGGTCCTGACACACCACAGTATACTGTATACAGTCCCACATATCATACATACACCACAGTATACTGTATACAATCCCAATATCATACACACACCACAGTATACTGTATATAGTCCCACATACCATACACACACCACAGCATACTGTATACAGTCCCACATATCATACACCACAGTATACTGTATAGTAGTAGGCATCCTGCAGTCTCCGAAGACTATGGAGTTGCGCTCTGGTTGTCGAGGCTGCAGTGTCCTCTCCAGGGGCGCAAATCCTGGGTATGTCGATCGAAAAATATAGTGTAAATACAGTATACCACATACCGTAACCACACTGCTCATATACTGTGAGCGCTGGAGCGACTGATGCTCGGTGCAATTATCACTCATTATAATATTAACCTCAGCTCATAAATATTTAACACAATACCATATCAATCAGATCATAAAATATAAAAGTTGTGCAACAGCTGTAAATAACATTGACGAGGAAAGTTTTGACTTACAGTGCAGGCGATAATCATTGATCGTAAAGTTTATTGCATTGTACAGCATGTGTTGTGTTGGCCACTATCACCACCTCGCTGACATCATGTTGATTCACTATAATAAAAAATAAACGAGAAATGTGGCCATATTTTCCCTTAGGCCTATTTATTATGGTTTTCAATCCAATCCTCACTGGAACTAGATGGGTCTGAAGGGCAGTTTATAACAGAGGCTTCGTGTATAATGTTATTTATGCTTTTTGGTTCAGACGCAACTTATGAGCCCGATACTCTTGTAGTGGGACCTTGTGAACACAACCCACTTGTAGTGGGACCTTGTGAACACAACCCACTTGTAGTGGGACCTTGTGAACACAACCCACTTGTAGTGGGACCTTGTGAACCCGACGCACTACCGTTAAACGTTTGCAAATTCTTGGGTACATGACGAAGATCGGGGTACATATTCAAGTACAAGGGGAAAGGGGCGGGAGAGATTTGGATGAAAAATACTCAATGAACTCGTAAGTTCGGTGATGATAGTAACGTCGTCACGTTAGTATCATCATGGCAAGTTACACTTCGTGTTCTTTACGAGCTAACGACTTATGAAGTCCGTGACTTAATAGGTATTTGAAATAGATGAAGCGTGAGCTATTATCATTCACTCTAAACGCTGTTTGAATTTAAATTTGTTTTGTCACTCAAAATTATTGTACCATAGAGGGAGAGAGTGCGTGGGTCTATCGCCAGTAATAACTACGAAACTGGAAATAACTGATTACATTTTATCAAGTAATTCTTCAGGAATTTTTGTGAGAACGTCAGTGGTTTCTAAGGCGGTTCTCTATTCTCCTGTACCTCTTCCTGAAAATATCAACGTTGTATTCCGTTCTCGTTTCCCAATAATGTCGTATTGTACCCTCGAGGGACAATAACGTCTTCGTATTTGAGCTTTGTGAGACAATATTGTTGTTGAAACGAACCTCCGTGTTTATCCTGAGACTTCCAGCCCGCGGTGCTGGAACAATGACCGCTGATGGAGCTGAAGACGATGACTTCCAGCCCCCGGTGTTGGAACAATGACCGCTGCTGGAGCTGAAGACGATGCCTTCCAGCCCCCGGTGTTGGAACAATAACCGCTACTGGAGCTGAAGATGATGACTTCCAGCCCCCGGTGCTGGAACAATGACCGCTGCTGGAGCTGAAGATGATGACTTCCAGCCCCCGGTGCTGGAACAATGACCGCTGCTGGAGCTGAAGACGATGCCTTCCAGCCCTCGGTGCTGGAACAATGACCGCTGCTGGAGCTGAAAACGATGACTTCCAGCCCGCGGTGCTGGAACAATGACCGCTGCTGGAGCTGAAGACGATGCCTTCCAGCCCTCGGTGCTGGAACAATGACCGCTGCTGGAGCTGAAAACGATGACTTCCAGCCCGCGGTGCTGGAACAATGACCGCTGCTGGAGCTGAAGACACAGCAAACATAAACTGAACAAGTAGAATGTCTGAAATTTCGAAATCTATGATACTTAGAAAAGCGCCATATTGAGCTAAAACAAAGCATGTATATTATAATGCAAAAAAGTAAGAGAATTCTGTGAAACTTGAAAACGATCTATTTGCCCCTCGTCTTCTGCACAGTTACCAACTCCTCACGGCTGGCGAGGCTGCCAAACCCATTACTGTCTGTCACAGGAGCAGCCTGAGTGTCCCTCGGTAGTCTGGCAACACCAGAGAGGACACAAGAGCCTCTGTTTCTGGCGTGTAGGTGTAAGCAGAAAATTTCAATCTCCAGAGTAAACACTGCCTGCATACATTATCAAAACGTTCTTCCCCTTTTGGTCGAAGATTCAGGAATGAGCAGTTTTTTTTATGATAAAGACGTAAGTATTTCAAGATAATATGGTGTCGTCTGATATTTTTGTTCATATAAGCGATAACGTCTGACAAGCTGTGTATATTGATGAAGCCAGCCGGACTTCCTTCACTTTGGTAGATGGTCAGGGACAGTCTGTAGGAGTGGGGGAACGACGGGGCAGGAGTGGGGGAAAGGATCGGGTTTTCTTCCTATTCTTAAGATGCTTCATGGGGCATGCGCACACGAGTGACGGCGACGGGATCTGGGGGAGGGTGAGGGGAGGGACATGGTGAACTGGGAATGCCGTGGTGAGAAAGAGGGGAGGGACATGCCATGGTGAGAAAGAGGGGAGGGACATGCCATGGTGAGGAAGAGGGGAAGGGACATGGAACAAAGAGGGAAGAACACTGGCGACGGACGCGAAAGGATCTGGCGTCATGTGTCACCCTGTGAGGGAGCTGCTCGCACCGCCACCTGTATGGATTATAATGCTTTGGCATTCATTGTCGTCTGAAATTACTGAAGGATGTATATGAGACTACTGCGTCATGGTCAAGGTCACTGGGGTGTGGGGCTACTGCGTCAAGGTCACTGGGGTGGGACTACTGCGTCAAGGTCACTGGGGTGTGGGGCTACTGCGTCAAGGTCACTGGGGTGTGTGACTACTGCGTCAAGGTCACTGGGGTGTGTGACTACTGCGTCAAGGTCACTGGGGTGTGGGGCTACTAACACAGCTCTACATATTAAATACTCTCATCCAACGATCAACTTCCAGTTTAGACTTGGCTGCGTTAATTCTAACATCTATACGACTAATTGGTCTAGTATATGGCGTTATGGCTAAACAGGCAGTTAACACCACACCCACCGCCACAGCTGACCAATGACTAGGTAATATCTCACCTCTACTCATCTTACATGACAAATATACTGTTACACTACCAATTTGTAGACATTTTCTTTCCGCCTCTGACGACGATGAAGAGTGTTTTAGCAAAATGCTTTTTAGCGATGCTCCCGGACGCAGGTTCGAATCCTAGTCACGGCCCTTGTGGATTTGTTTACATGGTAATCTGTTCTATAACATCAACAACCCAATTTCATATAATCACCCAGGTTATTGTATATCTAAACTCCACGGGTTTGAGTCTTTTGTTTCCTGGTCTATATTGTGTTGATATATTTAACACTTTATACATTCCCCCAGGGATCATTTGATGGTTTCAAGAGTCGATGAGGCATATACAAGAGTTTTATTATGACTAGGAGCTGCCTCGTATCGGCCAATAGGAGTTCTCTCAAATGGGCCAATAGGAGCTGCCTCGTATGGGCCAATGGGAGCTGCCCTTATGGGCCAATGGGAGCTGCCCTTATGGGCCAATAGGAGCTGCCTCGTATGGGACAATTGTAGGTTTCTCGTATGGGTCAATAGGAGCTGCCTCGTATGGGTCAATAGGAGCTGCCTCATATGGGCGAATTGGAGTTGCCTCGTATGGTACAATAGGAGCAGTTTCCTATATTCTTATGTTCCCATGTCTAGGTTCACTTCATCAGATGGAGTGAGACAGAAAGTTGTAGTTCCATCATTTTAATATAAATTTTGTAACTTAGGTTTTCGCGACAAACCGGAGGAGAAAATGCTATGTGGTACAATCGAACCCCGGACCCTGGAATGCTCAATTAGTACAATAACCACTCTGTACATTCACAAATATTGTAACGTATATAACTGACATCATACCTTAGAATGTCTGATATCACGGAATAGTATGTATTCTTACATAAGATAAAATGCCTGAATAAAATACATGTCTCAAAGCACTGTGTATACCAATATGTGCATGGCATACTGCGTCCTAGAGACGCTCAAAATATTCACAGGTGGAATCAATCTCAAACACAAAGACACAAGGTTGGTATATTATCTACGGCCCCCGTCTTGTCGCGACATTATTATGGCATTTCCTTTACCAATATAATTATACCCCACTTGTACCTATAGATCCAAGATTCCCTATATATATATATATATATATATATATATATATATATATATATATATATATATATATATATGAAGTTCCACCACGTCTCCATCCCTTCCCCCTACGCTCACATCACCTCCTCCTCTGGAACTCGATCCACATTCATAAAATGCATCAAATCTGGCTCAATAGTTCTCAAATATGTTTGTAAGAAATATGTACATAGCCAACACCAAGAACAAAAATAGATTTATGTTGAGTCGCAATGTATATTTTCCACGTCAAATGGAAAATTCAGTCAATAACACTCATCTGTCGTCACTTACCACATTTTCTTTTTTTTTATCCACACTACCGTCTTTCCCTCTCGTTTCTCTCTCATTATCCTCCTTCCCTTTGCTTCTACCTTGAAGGCACCTCTAGGCATCTCGTCCTCCTCAAGACAGCTGATCATTGAAACCTAAATCCCGTTGTAGCCTTCTACTGTATATGTTAATCAAATATTTATTATTGTAATATTATCAGTTGTAGGGTCACTAAATATTATTTTCTGAAGTATGGGTGGAAAGCTGGAGGGAGTGAAAGAGTATAGGGAGTCATGGAGGGAACTGGAGACCTCACACGAGATACGGAAGGTACGTAGAGAGGGGTGGAGTGGACTGAGGGAGGAGGCAGGGAGAGAAGGGGAGGTAAAGGACTACGAGCGAGAAGGGGAGGTAGGGAAGCAGTGTGAACAACAGGGGGGAGGTGGGAAAGAGAAGGAGGAAGGTAAGTTGGAATGAGAGGAAGGTAGAGAGGCAGGAAGGTACTCCACCAGCCGGCTCACTCACCCGGAAAGGTCATGCACGCTGCAGCCTCTGGCTGTGTTTGTCAAAAGTTCTATTAATACTCAACACCGGGCGCGCAGCCTCATGGTGTCTCGCCATATCAATACCTCGTGATCATGTTCATATCAACATATTCCAGTAAAGATATGAAATACACCAACTCTGAATACCCTGATAGCCGAATTTTAAATTCCATATTCTTTCATGAACCGAATTACAGGTGTTTTAAGAACAAAACGAAGTTATAGAGATCTACTTCAATTTTCAGTTATAATACATCCGGACAAAAGATCACACTCATATATATATATATTATATATATATGAGTGTGATCATATAATATAATATATATGATCATATATATATATAATATATATGATTTCTCAAGGAAAAATAAATACTGGATGCCATCGAGGTCTCAGTGGCGATAACAATTTCTCTATCACGCATTTTTCCTTCTCAGGATTTTCGCAAAATGCCAATCTTATTCCCGTGTTAAATACACCAACTAATACACAGAAATGCATCACTAAACTAATCGGAAGAAATACTCCTCTAATACACAAAAATACAAACGCTTAAAGTCCATTTACAGGGATTTTGAGTTTGTCTAAATTATTTTTTTGTTTTGCTGTTATCGAGGCGTGAGATTAAATCATCAGCTATGAGTTATGTCCGAGGCGTGGGGATGGTTCATACATATGTATCTCTCAGATCAACCCTTGCGGTTTTCTTTGTATCATTAAGTGGTTACCTTTACCAATAGATTCGTCTTAATTAGTGATTTCAAAGCATCCATCACCTTTGTTGGGGGACCCGCCCGTCTGTTGTGGCTTGCGATTAGAGGTGGAGGGAGGAAGGACAGAGAGGAGTCGGAAAGATGAGAAATGGAGAGAGGGAAGGAGAGGAAGATATTAAGGAAGAGCATGAGAGAGAGATAGGAATAGTATGAGGTATATAGAGAAAAGGAGAGAGAGAGAGAGAGTCAGGCAGACACAGATAAAGAAAAGCAGACAGAGGAATGAAGAAAAAGGGCAGAGGAAGGGGAGAATTTATAAACAACAGTTCCATCATCTATTTCCAGCCAACGCCGATTGAATATTTATAGTTCCGACAAGATATTTGCTTTAAGTCAGGAGAGCAACTGACCCAGGAAGCGAGCGCGGCCCATCCGTCAGACGTCTCCTCTTAATCGTCTCTCCTAAGGCTTCTCTTCTCAGTCGTCTCCCCTACGACTCCTCTCCTCCAAGGCTCCTTGTAGAGAACTCTCTCCTCCGTTTTCCTAATTAATCTTGTATACATCTATTGTTGTTGTCCTTACCTGCCCTTTTTCACCTTTATAAACTAACTCTTCTTGTTATATTTTTTGTTCGGTGAATTTCTAAGGCGTTGAATGTTGATGTTCTTGAATGCTTCATTTTTGGGGTTTCAAACTTCTCTCTCTTTCCCACTCACTTCATTTCCGAAACAGAATGCTTCATTACCCAATTCCAGCCTGTAGGGAACATCCTATTCCCACCAATTATCACCTTTCGGTATTTCAATAGCTAGTTCCTTTTCTTAAGTATTTCAGTCTGCTCTGTTTGCGTCGTGAACGAGACGTGCTTCTTAGTTCGCTACAAGCACGTTGTGCCCTTAAGGGGAACTCGATGAAAATTAGATTAATCGCGGATGACAAACACTTGAGAGAGAATTGTGATGGGCTGCTGAGACACCCAACTCTCATCACCAAGGACAACACTCAGGTTTCCCGGCGCATCTCAGAAAGATTATCATAATGTCCTTGAAGAGTGTCTCTAAGAGAAGCATTTCGAAGAGTCTCGTATGATAAAGCGTCCTTCTGAGCACAAGTTTGTTGTAAAAAATATCCTTGGAAGGCATGACAAATAATTTAAAGATGGCGAAGACAGATAAAAAGGCTATCTCACTACCAAAGTGTGAGAGATAACCGAGCAACAAACAGAAACTTTTATGTTTATGAGATTAACACCGAGTAAGAGGTATCCATATGGAAAAAAAACGTGTGGATTAGGCACGTTGTTTGTGGTAAAAAACTGATTGAACTTACTATTTAATTGTTCATTGAAAATACCGTCAAAAGCTGTGTTCAAAGATAAATAGTGAGGAACTACAGATTATTTCGCAGAACAAGCAATAACTTGGAGGTATAACTATATTCTTTACACATAGACCCACCCACCCACCCACCCACCCACCCACACCCACCCCCACCCACACACACACACACACACCCACCCACCCACCACACACACACACACACACACACACACACACACACACACGCACACCATGCTCCAGCGTGGAGTCCACATCTAGTCAAACACAAAACGAAGTTAGAAAAGGTTCAAAGGTATGCCACCAGACTAGTCCCCGAACTAAGATGAACGAGCAATGAGGAAAAATTACTGGAACTGAGCCTCACAACACGGGAAGACAGAAGAGTTAGGGGAGACATGATCACTACATACAGAATTCTCAGAGGAACTGACAGGGTAGATAAAGATAAACTGTTTAACACGGGGAGGGGGGTACACGAACAAGAGGACACAGGTGAAAATTGAGTTCCCAAATGAGCCACAGGAACGTTAGAAATAACTTTTATATGTCAGAGTAGTTAACAGATTGAATGTATTAGGCAGTGATGTGGTGGAGGCAGACTCCATACACAGTTTCAAATGTAAATATGACAGAGCCCAATAGGCTCAGGAATCTGTACACCAGTTGACAGATGAGAGGCGGGACCAAAGAGCCAGAACTCAACCCCCGCAAGCACAACTAGTTGAGTACACACACAACCAGACAACACGCTAAATCCTACACTCATGAACTATTCAGCCCATAAATTCACAACATACACATTACCAGATCACTAGACTCCACTAATTCACCGGCTCCTCCCGTCTTCATCATCCACCCTTCCTCTTCTCCTCCAACTGGTATGGAGGAAGCACCAAACGTTGACAACGAAGTAGAGTTTCAACACCCTTGGGAAAACGTTTCAAGCTCATTGAACGTTTGTCTCCATGGAGACGAACAGTCTTTTCGGTGGAGAACTTTATTAAAGAACGTTTTTCGTCGATGAGAACTTTCCTATAAAATTTCTCTCCGATGAGAACTTTCGTAGGGAATGTTTTTCTGCGTAGAAGCCTTTCTTAAATTTTTTTCTATATAAAGACTTAATCTAATTTAATGTTACATCTGCACATTCCGCTTCGCTTTTTACTTATCACTTCCTCCTTGTCTATTATTTTATTCATCTTGTTGCCCTCAACTTTGCTTCGATCCCAACTAAAATATATTTTGTTCCATTACATCATACTCTCCACTATCTAATTATATCTAAATTAACATGGCTGTTCGAGGTTGGAGGCCAGATGTTAGGGGCTAGTCTCACCCAATTTTAAACTGATTGCTGTTGGGTACATGCCAAAATTGATTGGTTTGTGTTTGTTATAAATGAAACTATTGCCACCTGACATGGTTCTAACGGAACCCCCATGACGAATTTTGTAATATTAACTAGAAAAAATTACTCTGTTGTTTTGTCTACAATATAATATTTGAACAAATTAAACTTTAATCAACAGGTGTATCGCTGTTCCCAATACTTGTCTTCATCCACCATCACTATCACCTGTCCTCACTTCTCCCCTTACAAGCACCACCTGCTCTCATCCACCATTTTCACCTGTCCTGACACTACCCCTCCCCTCCTCCTCACCACCCCAAGCAGCCATTACCACCCTCCCTTCTCATCACCATCACTTCCACCCTCGTTCACCCTTCTACTTCCCCACCACCACCACCTGCCCTCACCCCTCCCCTTACACCCCCACCTGCGCCATCATCGTTACAGACAACTACCGTACATTAAAAGAAACGGGTCACACATCACCCTGTCTCCCTCCTGCTGACTACTGTCTGCCTCCCTACGTCTCGCTCTTTTCCATATACCCCGTTCTGTCTGTCCTGTCTGTCTGTCCTGTCTGTCTGTCTGTCTGTCTGTCTGTCTCTCTCTTTCTCGTAAGCTAAATCTTCTGGGAGAGGGTAGATAGATCAGCAACACTCATGCAAGATACCTAATGAGAGATTTCGATTAACTGTTTTACTCATGTCCCGAATAGCGAGTTCAACTAGGGCAGCTTAACAGCAAGTGTCACACACACACAATAGGAAGAAAACTCTCTGGATTATTCATCATGTGAGTGAACAGACCACAGTAGCAGCCATGTACAACAAGGGAAGAAAATCCAATCCAACAGAAAGAAAACCTGCTGGTTATCATCCATGTCACTTAATCCCAGATGCGGCTGAGACTCAGCTGTCTTAAATGAACAGATTATCAAACAAGAATATCAACATTTACTAACCAGTAAATTTACTTTATTTAGCGAGTGTAAAGTAAGGAAATCTT
>WNGS01039543.1:8989510-9003107 GCA_020271785.1 Procambarus virginalis | reverse complement strand
CACTGAATCGTATTTATGCTATGAAAAACAATATATATTCATAAACAGCTTTTCAACTAACATTACCACTTAGCGTTATTCCTGCGGGGAGACCTCGCATCAACTAAGCAATATTTACACGGGAGGTATATAATGCTCTTTAATAATCCCCACAATAATTTATTCAAATTCGATAATTGATAATTAATAGTATGCAAATTGTGAATGTCACTGACAGCCTGTGGGCTGCCGTTAGGCGCTGTTTGCTGGATAATACAATTGTATTTTATTTACAAGTTTATGAAAAGCCCAAACTGGGCCTGGATTAGGGAGGGAATTATCAGGGGAAAGCGCCAAGCCATTATGACTAGGACTGGGAACGGGACAGGATAAGAATTTGGGATGGGACAGGGGCGGGGGTCCTGGATAAGGGAGGATAAGTAGGATAATGCGGTAACAGCGAGAAGCGTAGAATATCGACGCATGTGCTCTGTGGTGTATGGGTAGGAACGGAGAAAATACTTCTGTACTTAGGGACTTGGGCCATTCACTAAGACTGTTGTCAGCTACTCGTTGATGTCACTCATAGATGGCACTCGTAGTTGACACTCATGACTGCCGTTCATGGATGACACTCACGGCTGACACTCACGGCTGACGCTCACGGCTGACACTCACGGCTGACACTCACGGCTGACACTCACGGCTGACACTCACGGCTGACACTCACGGCTGACACTCACGGCTGACACTCACGGCTGACACTCACGGCTGACACGGCTGACACTCACGGCTGACACTCACGGCTGACACTCATAGCTACCACATATACTGGTGATTACTAAAGAAGGAAGAGCCAGGCGGAAGGAGAAGCGAGAGGGAAGATATTAATGACAGGCCGTAAATTAACTGTCTTGTAAGGAGAGGGAGATAAAATAAAATGGAACAGGAATAAAAAAAAACTAGGGAGGGGTTGGGAAGCGAAGGAAGGAGATAAGAAGGGAAACAAGGAGGAAAAGAGGAAGAATGGAGGGGAAGAGAACGGACGATGTGAAGACACTAAGAATAAATCTGAGAAGAGGAAGAGTTGATAAGTTAGAAAACAAAAAAAGCAAGAATAAAGAATGAAGGAGGGACAAAATATAGGGATGAAGTATGGAAAAGTGGGATGCCTTAGGAAAGATTGGTAATGAAATGGCAAAGAAGAAAAGCAAGAGATAAACATGGTGGAAAGGCAGAATAGAGACAGGGACAAGAGAAGAGAAAGGAAGGAAGAATGAAGGTGGATGATAGGGGAAGAAAGACAGGCATTAATGGATGGAAGAGTGAAAGAGTATTGAAGAAGATTGAATGGAAGAGAGAGCATAGTAAGGAGGACGGGTAAGGAATGGGGAGGAGGAGGCAAAATATGATGGAAAGAGAGAGGATGAGACGTCTTGGAAAGGGGGACAAACAGAGATGATCCCGGATTTATTAGAGATAAAATGGGAAGAGAAAAGGGGAAGAGAAGATGGAATATGGGAAGTGAATAGAAGGAGGAAGATAAGGAAGGGAGGAGGAGAAGGGAGGGCAAGTCTGTGACTGTCAACTTCCATGAAGAAAAATGACTGGGAAAACAAAAGCATGGCGACTGGATATATTTGGGAGGCTGTGAGACGGAGAGATAGTGAGGGGGGGGGGGGGAAAGTGAGAAATAGTGAGGGGTTGTGAATGAGAGATAAGGAAGGGAAACAGTGAGTGATAGTGATTAGTAGGAAGAGAAAGTGACGGTAAGACAGTGAGAGCGAGAGAGAGAGTCATGGGGGACAGTGAGGAGTAGATTGGGGATAGAAATAATAAGGGGTAGACAATGAGAGATAGTGAAGAATAGACAGAGATAGGGACATTAAGCAATAATAAAGTGGACAGAGATGGGGACAATGAGTCATAGTTAGGGACAGATAGTGAGGGGAAGAATGAGAGGGATTGAGGGGCTGTTAGGGGTGCAAACACTACAAAGGAGTAATATATTGTGAGGGATAGAGTTGATTATTATTATTAACATCTTTATTGACAAAATTAATTACAATTTTGCCTAATCTGAGGATTTTGATAGTCTGATTAAAGTGAGGATAATGCTAGTATTCACTGTCACGCAGGACAGAGGGTCATACATAAGACAATAGGTCTAAACTGTAGGCTGAAGCACATATATATCATGGTTACAATCAATGTTTTAATATATGGATATGTGAAAACAAGTTTCTACTGTGCACTGCCACACAAGGGCAGGGATGGGTTCATAGGTGATGCAGCTTAGAAGTAATATACATAAAAATTGTTCTTCATTCTTTAAAATGGACAAGCAAATTTTGGGTAAATTGTTAGGACGTCGTCCAGAACACCTGAGTCAATAAAATAGTTACACAGTTGGTGGTACAAGAGGCCAGGAGGTCTAAAGTCCTTTACGGTTTCACATTCATCAATGTAGTGTTCTAGTGAGTGCATTAAAGGTTTATCACAGAGTTTACAATCTGAGTATTCTGGTAGTGGCTCAGCCTCACTAACCTGCCAGATGTGTCTATAGCCAAGGCGAATTCGCGCAATGACTACATCACATTGCCTGGTTCGGCTACTATGCCGACCATACAAATACCTATATATAGAGTTGATGAGTGTATAGTGGTGGTGAGGAGAGAGAGAAAACAGACGAGGAAAATAGAGAGTGAATAAGAGAGGTGGTGAGAGATAGTGAGGGAAGAGGCAGTGAGAAGACAGTAATGAAGGGAAGGTTTCGAGAGATAATGGAGATTGTGAGAGATAATGGAGATTGTGAGAGATAATGGAGATTGTGAGAGATAATGGAGATTGTGAGAGATAATGGAGATTGTGAGAGATAATGGAGATTGTGAGAGATAATGGAGATTGTGAGAGATAATGGAGATTGTGAGAGATAATGGAGATTGTGAGAGATAATGGAGATTGTGAGAGATAATGGAGATTGTGAGAGATAATGGAGATTGTGAGAGATAATGGAGATTGTGAGACATGGAGATTGTGAGACATAATGGAGATTGTGAGACATAATGGAGATTGTGAGACATAATGGAAATTGTGAGAGATAATGAAGAGATAGCTAGGGATAATTAGGCGGCGAGAGACAATGAAATGTGAGAGATAACGAGGTTATCTTATCTTGAGAGGATTTCGGGACTTAGCGTCCCCGCAGCCCGGTCCTCGACCAGGCCTCCTTTTTGTTACACATCCCCAGGAAGCAGCCCGTAGCAGCTGTCTAACTCCCAGGTACCTATTTACTGCTAGGTGAACAGTCGCATCACGGTGAAGGAAACTGCCCATTTGTCTCCGCCTTCACCGGGGATCGAACCCGGAACCTTAGGACTACGAATCCGATGCACTGTCCACTCAGCTGTCAGGCCACACAGGTGTCAAACGAGATGATAAAAAGATAGTAATAGAAGATGCTTGTGACAGTGAGAATGAGGAGACATAGTGAGAGACAACAAGAGGTATTGAGACAGAGAGAATATGATAACATGTGGTTGGGGACAGTGAGGTGGCGAAGAAAATGAACTGTTTATGTAGGACAGACGTAAATCTACATATTTATAAATGGAGGTTAGAGAAGCATTTTAAAATCACTTCAATCACCTTCTGTGGTTGATTGTTCTCTAACCCAGGTCTATAACCCTGTCCATGGAGGACAGAAGAAAATGTATATATGTTGGTTATCATTGTAAATGTGTGGCCACGTCTGTGGTAGAAAATATTATACTAAATGAAGAGTTATACGAGCTGGAGAGAGACTGGCGAGATAGTGACTGAATAGACGTTGACAGATTGTTACAGGAATAAAGACCAACATGGGAAAATAAAATGTAAAAAAAAGTAGGCGATGAATGATAGGAGAGAGAGAGAGAGGGAGAGAGAGATATTGTGATAAATAGCGTTAATCTCTCTCTGTCAGTCAGTCACCCACTTAATTCCAAAATGAAAAAAGACTGACACTAAGTAGGGGGAAGATTAACTGGAGAGACTACTAGCATATTTACGCGAGTGGACGTGCGTGCGCCTCCGTGTACTAGAGGGCTCGGAGGGGTTGAGCTGTAGCTCCTCATTCCGGCTTCTTGGACTGTAATGGCCTGATGTACTTGTTCCCAGTGTTCTTGGGATTCTATACCATCTTGTATTTCTGTGTATGAAGTTTACCTTTTCTCCGTCACTTCCTATTTAATTTCAGTTCTTCATTCTCCAGGGTACGTTTTGCCTATCCCATGGTGCATAGTCTGTCAATCATTGTCTAGTTTATGTGAGGATGATTAGCTCTTGGGGCCGCCTCTTGCATTTGCTGCAAAATTAATCTCGGTTTTATATGTTATTGCTGTGTTCTAATACCTTGTGGCTCGTTCACTGAAAAATAAATTTGGATCTCTGTGGCGCACGTTTTTGCTTTGTAATCTATCTTTAAACACAAGTTCTAAATTTTTCAGTGAAATGAAGGGTTGTCGAGATCTGAAGTCCCTCTTCTGACCATATAATACAAGACCGGTTATATATCTTACGTGCATGTTTATATGTATGTGAGTGCGTGTGCATTTATTTAAATTTGTGATAGTTGTAGCCAGACCTCACTTAGTAAGAGTTGTGATGTGATAGTTGTAGCCAGACCTCACTTAGTAAGAGTTGTGTTGTGATAGTTGTAGCCAGACCTCACTTAGTAAGAGTTGTGTTGTGATAGTTGTAGCCAGACCTCACTTCGTAAGAGTTGTGTTGTGATAGTTGTAGCCAGACCTCACTTAGTAAGAGTTGTGTTGTGATAGTTGTAGCCAGACCTCACTTAGTAAGAGTTGTGTTGTGATAGTTGTGGCCAGACCTCACTTACAAAAAGTGTTGTAGTGATGACTCCAGTCATTTATTGCAGTGCGGCGGAAGCATCTTCGTCCGATATCACTTACTAATTGTAGTATTATGGTTGTGGTTTGGTATTTATGTTACGACCGACGCACGTTCGCCAGACTGAACTCGCTACCATTACCCAATCGCCAGGAGATAAATCTGAGCGGGTAATTAACGTGGTTAGTAATTTGCAGGGTGGAGAACTGTAGTTCTGTGATCGTTGTCTCATTATTGAACCCCTCGCGTATCTCCTCTTCTCCACACCTTATGTGTGTGTGTGTGTGTAAATCATATATATATATATATATATATATATATATATATATATATATATATATATATATATATATATGTGTATATATATATATATATATATATATATATATGTATATATGTGTATATATATATATATGTGTATATATATATATATATATATATATATATATATATATATATATATATATATATATATATTATTAGGGGTACCACCTCTGGTGCAATTGCAGGACCCACATCCTCGAAGAAGAAAACAAAGAGCATTCAGAGAAGATCTTGTGGATTCTCACTGAATACTTTATTCTTTTCTTCTCCTACCACCCCTATTATTTTTTTGTATGTTTTGTTTTATTTTATTGCAATGCTACAGTTTACAAAGCACACACACACACACACACACACACACACACACACACACACACACACACACACACACACACAAATATATAACAATTAAACAATCAGCGTTCGAAGACCTCGTCCAGCTCCTCGGAGGTTGGATGCGTACCCAGGATACAGCACGCATTTCCCCTCTGCACTGAGGCGCTGGAACAGGAAACTGGCTGCTCGTGGGACATATATATATATATATATATATATATATATATATATATATATATATATATATATAATATGCAATTGATGATCACAAAACACTGATCATTTTTATGCGGAAAATCCACAGAGAAATGTGAAAGGAAGTCAACGTTTCGGCCTGATTAAAGCCGTTGTCAACACCAAACTGACTAAAGGAAGGGTACAGCCCAACACCTGGACCTGACCAACCCATC
This sequence comes from Procambarus virginalis, assembly GCA_020271785.1. Taxonomy (NCBI): domain Eukaryota; kingdom Metazoa; phylum Arthropoda; class Malacostraca; order Decapoda; family Cambaridae; genus Procambarus; species Procambarus virginalis. The sequence goes on along the minus strand of WNGS01039543.1, from coordinate 8,997,168 downwards.
TCTAGGGAAAGAATTAACCAGAAACAGGTATAGCTTAGAATGATCAAAATTGACAACAATTCGGCCTTTAATCAGGCCGAAACGTTCACTTCCTTTCACATTTCTCTGTGGATTTTCCGCATAAAAATGATCAGTGTTTTGTGATCGTCAATTGCATATATATATATATATTATATAATATATATATATATATATTATATATTATATATGCATTCGAACAAGTTTGAATGGGTACCAAGGCAATATGATATTGAAAACTTTTCGCCCCTGAGGGATTCGAACTCAGACAGCTAGGGTTCCATGCAACTTAGCGTATCCAGTATTCTTTTTTTTTGGGGGGGGGGGTACGTAACACAAATGCGAACAAGCTAAGTATCTTGTTGTAGTTAGCTTGGCTAGTGGTAGTTAGCTCTCATATCTATCAAGTTTTAGCCAGCCTGCCTATCCCGGTCGATCAGACTCCTCTGTCAACCGGCCTCTCCCTGTCAACCACGGGACCTCATTGGTTCTGTGTTTTTTTCCCTTCGTGTGATGTTAATGTTTGCATAAGTTTTTCGTTGTCCTTGTCCTTGTCAGACTCAGGAACTGATTATTGTAACTGGTGCGGCGATTGTTGCTTTATGCGCTTGCAGTATTGTTTCTTATCGTTGTATTTCTTTACTGTATTTTGTTTGCGATTCTTGTAATAAAAACACGATTTGTTTTTATTAATAATTGTTGATGATTCTGTTTTTATTATTACTTTCATTGGTGCCGTTATTATCACTGTTGATACTGGAATTGAAGTGTTGCATTGTTATCTCTGTGTTACTTATCTACGCTGCCGTTGTTGTCCCATTACCAACAGACTGCGCACTGGAGGCGACCTGTGTAACGTTCTTGAGACATTTTGCTTGGACAGGGGAGTGATTCGCCTGACCATCTACGACACACGCTATTCTTCATAAGGACCCAGACTCTGCTGACGACTCCTCGGTTGACTGCGTTGAGAATGTTTGCCTGAAGCTGCTTCTAATTTTACTCTTGAAAAAACTCAACTGTTTTTCTTGTTACGGAAAATTATAGTTGCAGTGTTTTAAGTGACTCAGAAATGCGTTGCATGCTCAGGAATTCCGTAAGTGAGCATTAACAGAGCATGGAAAAGGTGGGTTTAGGAAAGCACAATCGGGATAGTATATGTTGGGTCTCGGAACGTGTCCGTGTGGAGGGAAGCTGACACAACTCGTTCTAACAAAACGTCTCTGTGTGCCGTATACTGTGAGTACTGTCGTATACTGTGAGTACTGTTGTATACTGTGAGTACTGTCGTATACTGTGAATACTGTCGTATACTGTGCCTAAGGCCAAAAAATTGTAGTAACTTGAAAATGGTAGCAGCTCGCCAGTTATAGTCCCGTTTCGTGCCAGATAAGTCCACTACGGGCTCTCCATAGCCTGTGCTACTTGGCACTTTTTTTCTAAAACATCAATGGCTCTCGAAATTGACATACTGTCCCGTTTCCTTTTTGGGTCATCTGGTAGGTTAGGATAAGGGCACTTTAGAACAACAGTTTCTTGGCGTTGGGAAACCTTAGGAGTACGGGCTGATTAACTAGCCAACAAAAGCAACAACCCGGTTGTCAATCGTGACACGCGAAACTGCCACAATGAAGTACCACGCTGAAGTTCAACAATTATATTCTAATAACCTGTTGGACCAACAACCTGTTGGACCAAGCTGTCACAAGTCAAGCCTGGCCTCGGGTCGGGATTGACTTGTGAGAGGAGTTTATCTTGACATGTGACAAGATAAACTTCTTCACCATTAGAGTCGCAAGTTCAGGGAACGAGCTTCAAGAGGAGATCGTTGAAGTAAATTCAATAAGCAGCTTCAAAAGAAAATATGACGACTGACAGAGTGAAATTTATTACATTAACTGATCAGGAGGTGGAAAAGACCAGACTATGGAGCTATTGCACGACCTCATAACCACAACTAGGTGTTATGCCCTCACACACACACACACACACGCACGCACGCACGCACGCACGCACGCACGCCCCACACACCACACACACACACACACACACACACACACACACACACACACACACACACCACACACACACACACACAGAAAGAGGGGAGGAAGAGGAGAGAGAGAAAAGAGCACAAAAACTAGATTCGGAAAGCTCAGATAAGAAAGATCCGTGTAGCTAATTTGTACGGTTAAGTGAGGTGGCAAGGGAGGAGTGCAAGAGAGTGAGGGAGGAGTGCGAGAGGGTGATGGTGAATGAGTGAGTGAAGGAATATGGAGAGTGATAAAAAGTAAAGGATTGGGAGGGAAACAGAAGGAATATGAAGGAGAGTGATAAAAAGTAAGAGGATTGGGAGGGAAACAGAAGAATATGAGGGTAAGTGAACGAGAGTGCGGAGTTTTAAGGATTGTAAGAGTGAAGGAATATGAGGGTTATGTGTTGTTAAAGATTTGCTACTTGGAACAAAAAGTTCCAATAGCACGGGCTATGGTGAGCCCGCAGTGGACTTTTTTCGAATATGAGGGGGAAAGTAGATGAAGAGTCCTGGAGAATGAGAGTGAGCGTAGTGCATCAGAGAACATACTCTTCCATTGAGCAGCAGTAACATATAAACATTAATATACATATTTCCTCATAACTTCCTCAGGTCTATATACTAAGCCGCTGAAAAACGTTACCAAACAATAACTGTAACACTGAATAATAATATTTTGCGTTACCAAAAATAACTGTTTCCAATGCCTGAAACCAAACTGGAGTGACTTATCTCCCAACAATTTTCACTATTAATCAGAATTAATTGGCTTTATTAAAATTTCGAGAATCTGTGATAATTCCAGATTTCCAATGTAAATTAGCGTAAATTGTCTAGCAAGAAGATAATTTCAAAAATTTAATTTTATAATTTTTCCTTCATTTGAGGTTTGAAAATACATCTTCGTTGCTCGGTTTACCAATATCTTTGTTGTTACACGTGGTTGTTTGGTTGCTACGTGTGGTTGGTTGTTACATGTTGTACGTGCGGTTGTTTCACGTGGTTGTTTCCCGTGTGACAAATATTAGCTGCATGGAGAGTCAATATCACACCCTGGCTTCTTGACCCTTGTAGCCTAGGTTTGAAGATCAAAAAGCCTGCAACCTGTAGGTGTCTTGTTACGAGGACAACATCTTCTCTCGAATAATAAACAACATTTTGACGTCAAATACCCAACGGACAGATATGATGTACTGTAAATCATAACTGCTTTACAAACAACCACGTTTCCTTGGTATGGGTCGTTAGGTTAGGTTAGGTTCGGGGTGTAACCCACTTTCTGTCGTTATGGTAATTCAAGACTACGGGCTGACTAGGATCGTTAGTCACATTCACCAATATACACTCTAACAACCATGATACATATATATATGGATGGTTATGCATTATTCAATATGTGCATGTGAGTGCTTTGTGGTATGATTGACTTTATTATGGTGATTTAAGTGATTTCTTATTGGGTTGACAAAGAGCCGTCCCTGTGCATTAAAGTGGTGACACTTATCTTTAATACTGCAAACATTTCTGGCTATAAATTTCATTAACACTGACAAAATAGGTTAAAAATTACATTTCATACAAAAATACACCTGTAATATAGGCTGCTGTATTTAATTCTGGAGTATGGCATTAGAATGTTGAACATAGGAATCCATAAAAATAAACATTTAATACTGAATACTTCATTAATTCCCCAATTCATTGAATACTGAAAACATTCCACATTGCTGACCATTTTAACATTACATTGAAGTTGTAGGTATTTATATAATTAATGAAGATAAAATGTCAAGAATTACTTGAAATAATAAATAACTATATAAACGATTATGTAAATTAATTAAGTAGAAATTCGCTCTTCTAATAAAGCAGCAACCTAAGCAGACATTTCTTGTAATACTTTCAGTAAAGTAAGGGACTGTGGGAACTCCATTCAGTAAAACGAATAAAGCAAGATATGATGATATTAATTTGAATGCAAAGACAGACGAAAATGGAGAAAATTGCAAATTAGATTACGCTCTTAATTTTTTTAATCCTGGAAACAGGACTGTGAGTGTGGAAATTATATCCCACGACGCCAGAAATGGGTGAAATTGCTAGACATTAGGTAATAAGGGAGATAGTGAGGGAGAGAAGGTAAGGAAAGACGGAGGCAGTGAAAGAGAGGAAGTTGAGGGAGAGGGAGGGAGGAGGAGAATGAGAGATGTGGAAGGGGAGGGCAGGAGATCAGGCAGTAACACTCGGGTTTGGCACCACTCCCCGGCTCCCACATAAGTGCCAGAGGTTATGGACGTAGTCCCTAGTGGCACCCTCCTCTTCCTCCTTCAGGCACTCAGTCTTTGTTGAGGTACTTCGTGGCCTGGTTTTCCAGCTCATAGTCTGATTACCCAAGTTGAACCGTCTTGCTGTCTTTGTTCAAAGATCTGATTTACTCTGGTTGATGGGTATGGCTGTCTTTTCTCCATGGTTCACGTGACAAAGCAAATAGGTTGAGTTTATAACCATAAGCTAGTTAGTTTAGTTCATTTATTATGCACCCCATACCCATCTTGTGGGCGGTAGTGGAAAGGGTTACAGAGACATAATGGGCTCAGGGACTGACCCCACAATTCATTTAGCTAAGCAAGATTCAATCTTGATGACGCTAGTTACAAAATTCAATATAAGTCGTCACATCAACAATAACCATAAGCGTCAGCAATAAATACACAAATATCGCCGCCCACTAAAGTTTCGCTTTGGTGCGATCCCACTTAGCTAAGTCATCCAGTCACCATATAACAAAGTGGACATCGATTTCCTCCAAAAAATTCCAGTGTGGGATTTACCAGACTAGTCCCTGGTATACGAGATCTTCCATAGGAGAGAGTTTAAGGGACCTCAACCTTCATTTCCTTTAGAGGCGAACAGTGAAGATACGAGCATATGGTCTTGAAGCTATCAGACCAGATCACAACCCACAACAATGGCTGTAACTTAGAGAGGCAATTCAAGAATATTATGGGGGATATTTTTTGTTTAATGACATTTTCAAATAAAGTTAGATAAATATACCACACATACCAAAGAGAATAGGGGTGGTAGGAGAAGAAAATATTTAAGTGTTCAGTGAGGATCCAAACGGTCTTCTCTGAGTACTCTTTATTTCTTCTCCGAGCTATGGGTCCCTACACTGTGCACAGAGGTGGTACCCCTTCTAGGTATATATATATATATATATATATATATATATATATATATATGATATATATATAGTATATATATATATATATATATATATATATACAGATCTATATATAGAGAGTCCTAAGATCCAATTCCCCTCCTGGCCTTCACTCCACCCTCACACCCTATCCATTTCTGTCAGCCCGTTCCTCTTGCACCAACGTGTCCCCTTATAGATCTCTATCCTTTCTGCACACTCATTCTGCCCATGTTAGATTCCCTCTTTCATCCATTCCTTAAGTCATTTCCTGACCAACATTAATGCGTTAAAATGTCCCCCCCTTTCTAGTATTGTGTAACTCATCCTTATCTATTACGACCCTCTTGTCTTCTTGCACTAGCAAGGAACGAGGAGGTAGTTAGGGGAGTACAGGTAGGCACAGGAGGGATAGGTGAACACGGGGATGGTGGTCAGAGAGGCAGGGTAGACACGAGGTGGATAGTCAGAGAGGCAGGGTAGACACGAAGTGGATAGTCAGAGATAAAGCAGTAGACTCAGAGAAGCTGGTCAGCGAGTAGAGAGGTGCCAAGCTGAAGCATCTGGAGGAGCTGGACGGAGGGGCTGGTCGAGGCCAGCAGTCGTAACGGTCATGGACCAGTGACCGTTACCATAAAGGCTGGGAGTGTAGTGATACCATTGTAGTCCATGAGGCTAAAAGCAGCGTGTACATCAGAACGCGGCACGCAGGACACACATATATACACAGTACACCACACTGTACGGGTCGACCTGGTGGGTGATGTACACGTTGTAAATGGACTGCAGGCATCGTCACAATCTGGCTCCCTGAGTGATGCTATACGACTGACGACAGGAGGCTGATGATACGCCGTCTTCTTCTCAGCCTACACCAACTGGCTGATAAATGTAGTTATCAATAAGCTGGTGGCTACACTGAACTGATTCTTACTCAGGGCCTTCCTTCTCTCAAGATTTTTTCATTATCTAAGCCCTTTGTTATGATGATACACTTGGTAGTTAGAGCATCTTATCACATTCTAACAAGTTAATGTTGTTACACAAGATGACATATATCGATGAACCTTGTCTCGTCCAAAAACGGAATACTGCAAGATTCTAATAGTATTTCTTAATTCCATAAAATAATATCCTAATATCTTTCCGTAGAGTATAATATGGAACACCTATGTACTACTTTACATCAACTGGTATCATTTCCAGGGTCCGTCACCCCCCCCCCCTTGAAGATAACCACCGTGGCTACAGACAAGACTCCTCCATATTATTGGTTATCATTCTTGTTTTGCCCTGGATAACATCAGTCCGACTCCCTGGATCCATAACTAGACAAATAATGTCCCAACACAAGATTTTAGTACTATTACAGTAGCAGAGTGTTACACCGTGACAGCAGCCCTAATTGTACCCTTGTTGCTTAATAGATTCATTACCTCATTTTACCATTATGGAAAAGAATAGACTCTGCAAATATAGATATATAATATATATAATATATATCTATAATATATATATATATCTAATATATATATATAATAGGATCACCTTATATATAACGTATATAATAATATAATATACAAGAACTATACATGACGGCTGAAGCCATGGAGTAAGATAAAAATGGTAGGACTGTAATATTGTGACACCTCAAAGAGCCGTTGCATAGGAGCAGGAGCAGGTAACATGAAAGGAGTTCCTGGTTATGACATTCCGATTTATATCCTTTTTGATGCTCTATTCTATTATTCTTGCCGATTGATTATTCTGTTTTATCAAAGTCTATAGAATTTTGTTGCATCCTTTAAGTAAACAACTTCACACACAATCTGGCACCAAATCGGCAGAGGCAACAGCAGCAGTCGAAGCAAACATCCATCATCATTCATGTACTTACCTTCTTCAGTCCTTCTTGTCAGTCCATACTTTCTACTTTCTCCCTCAGTTATCAACTCTTCCTTATTCCCAATATCCCACTCCCCAATCGCTTCTGATCATTAGCACATTTTCATATCCAATTTCAACCCCACACCCTCTCTCCTTATCTTTCATACCGGATGATTCATCGAGACTCAACCAGTACCCACCTGTACTGTGATGGTTTGCTCAATCCCCAAAAAAGGGAGCAACAATCAGCGAATCAGAAACTGACTGGTGCTTGACTGGTGTACAAGAGTCCCATACCAGTGCTATGGGACTAACTAATAAAGCAGATAACTTAAACAGGATGCCATTATTACATTAACATTTAATATTTGTTATATATCTGGTATACTTTGAAAACTTAGGCCTAGCAAGAACTACGTAATCGAGCAAATAGGCACATTATTTTCTAATTACTGCCCAACTTAAGACAAAAAAAAATTTCGAATGATATTAAATAATAATTTAAGTATATTA
>WNGS01039543.1:8976053-8988510 GCA_020271785.1 Procambarus virginalis | reverse complement strand
CAGTGCTATGGGACTAACTAATAAAGCAGATAAACTTAAAAGATGCATTATTACATTAAATTTAATATTTGTTATATATCTGGTATACTTTGAAAACTTAGCTAGCAATAATACTTAACAAAATAGGCACATTATTTTTAATTACTGCCCAACTTAAGCAAAACTCGAATGATATTAAATAATAATTAAGTAATAAATTAAAAATAATGTCAGTATCGTAAAATATATGAAAATATTCCCATACTTATGGAGCAAACAACAAAAACGAAGAATGGCAGAGTGTAACTGGGTGTTAAATGGGTTTGTTTGATATGCAGTGCATCGCCAATGTCCAGTCTTCTTTTGTAGCTGCATATATATGTCGATTATTTTAGTGTTGTTTGTCAGGATATCTCAGGTGATGATCTGATTGTGTATAGAGGCCATATGTTCCATCTCTGGTGAGGTCTGATTGTGTATAGAGGCCATATGTTTCTTGATGGCGCCTTGCTGTTTGTGCATTGTCAGGTGCCTTGAAAGATATGTTTTTGTCTTGCCTATAATATGAAATCATTGAGGCTAACAATTCCCGAGTGGGCATGTGAGGACAACGAAGACATTTGTCTCTTTCACTGCGTTTTATTTGATATCAGGAGAGTTTTTCATGAGCAAGTGGCCAGTCTTCTTGTTCTAATAGTACATTATTAATTCTACTTTGTGTTAATATCGGTATGGTCATATTTCTATAAATAATGTGTTTCATGACACACACACACACACACACAGACAGAGAAGGATTAAGACAGAGGAGGACAGCTTGAGACTTCAAGAAGACCTGGACAAGCTGCAGGAATGGTCGAACAAATGGCTGTTAGAGTTAACCCAAGCAAATGTATGTAATGAAGATAGGGGCAGAAGCAGGAGACCAGATACAAGGTATCATTTGGGAGATGAAATACTTCAAGAGTCAGAGAGAAAGACCTGGGGGTTGATATCACGCCAGACCTGTCCCCTGAAGCTCATATCAAGAGGATAACATCAGCAGCATATGCCAGGTTGGCTAACATAAGAACGGCCTTTAGAAACTTGTGTAAGGAATCTTCAGAACATTATATACCACATATGTCAGACCAATCCTGGAGTATGCGGCTCCAGCATGGAGTCCCTATCTAGTCAAGCATAAGACTAAACTGGAAAAGGTTCAAAGGTTTGCCACCAGACTAGTACCGAGCTGAGAGGTATGAGCTACGAGGAGCGACTGCAGGAATTAAACCTCACTTCGTTGGAAGACAGAAGAGTTAGGGGGGACATGATCACCACATTCAAGATTCTCAGGGGAATCGACAGGGTTGATAAAGACAGGCTGTTTAACACAAGGGGCACACGCACTAGGGGACACAGGTGGAAGCTGAGTGCCCAAATGAGCCACAGAGATATTAGAAAGAACTTTTTTAGTGTCAGAGTGGTTGACAAATGGAATGCATTAGGAAGCGATGTGGTGGAGGCTGACTCCATACACAGTTTCAAGTGTAGATATGATAGAGCCCATTAGGCTCAGGAAACTGTACACCTGTTGATTGACGGTTGAGAGGCGGGACCAAAGAGCCAGAGCTCAACCCCCGCAAGCACAACTAGGTGAGTACAACTAGGTGAGTACACACACACACACACACACCACACACACACACACACACAAACACACACACACACACACACACACACACATGTGGGGGCCAGGTAGCCTGGTGGATAGCGTGCAGGACTTGTAATTCTGTGGCGCGGGTTCGATTCCCGCACCCGCAGAAACAAATGGGCAAAGTTTCTTTCACCCTGAATGCCCCTGTTACCTAGCAGTAAATAGGTACCTGGGAGTTAGTCAGCTGTCACGGGCTGCTTCCTGGGGTGTGTGTGTGTGTGTGTGTGAGAAAAAAAAAAAAAAAAAAAAAATAGTTAGTGTAGTTAGTAAACAGTTGATTGACAGTTGAGAGGCGGGCCGAAAGAGCAAAGCTCAACCCCGTAAAATACAACTAAGTGAATACACACACACACACAGGGGCTAATGGCTGACTGGACAGCATGCTGGACGCTTGATCCTGTAGTCCCAGATTCGATTCCAGGCACCGGCGAGAAAACAATGGCAGAGTTCTTTCATCATGATGTACCTGTTACCTAGCAGTAAATAAGTACCTGGGGTTAGTTCAGCTGTCACGGGCTGTTTCCTGAGGTGTATGTGTGGTGTAGTGTGGAGGAAAAAAAAATTGTTACTCAAATAGTTGATTGACAATGTGAGGCGGGCCGAAAGAGCAGAGCTGAACCCCAGCAAGCACAACTAGGTGAATACACACACACACGAAAATTATTGTGCGAAAATTATGAGAAGGATTAAAACTAGGATGATAGTAGGAGGCTACGAGATGACCTAAACAGACTGAATGAATGGTCCAACAAATGGCTACTAAAGTTCAATCCAGAGTAAATGCAAGGTAATGAAACTAGGCAGTGGAAACAGGAGGCCAGAAACAGTATACCGAATGGGAGATGAAGTACTTCATGAAAAGGACAGAGAGAAAGATCTAGGAGTTGATATCACACCAAACCTGTCTCCTGAAGCCCACATAAAAAGAATTACATCTGCAACATATGCGAGGCTGGCTAACATCAGAACAGCTTTACCTGTGTAAGGACTCTTCAGAACCTTGTACACTGCATATGTAAGACCAATCCTGGAGTATGCGGCCCCAGCATGGAGCCCGTACCTCGTCAAGCACAAGACAAAGCTGGAAAAAGTTTATTCTTTTTACTGCATTCCCCTTACTCCTCTGTCTTCCAGTGTCGTGAGGTGCATTTCCCGCAACCTGTCCTCGTAACTCATGCCTCCTAGTTCTGGGACTAGCCTAGTAGCATGTATTAGAGAAATATATCAAGTAGAAACAATATAGGAAAATAGATTGGTCAGAAAGATGGAGTCCAAGAGCAATAGCTCGATTCTGCAAGCACAAAGAGTAAATGCAAAGAGGAAATACAATAACTGCGTTTAGAAACTTGTGTGAAGGATCATTTAGAACCCTGTATACCACATACGTCAGACCAATCCTGGAGTATGCAACTCCGGCGTAGAGTTCGCTGTATTTAGTAAAGCACAAGACTAATTGGAGAAGGTTTAAAGGTATGCCACTAGTCTAGTACCCAAGCTGAGTGGTATGAGCTACGATGAAAGACTGCGGGAATTAAGCCTCACGTCGCTTGAAGACAGAAAAGTTAAGGGAGACATGATCACCACATACAAGATTCTCAAAGGAATTGATAGAGTAGATAAGGACATATTATTTAACACATGTGGAACGCGCACAAGAAGGGACACAGGTGGAAACTAAGTACCCAAATGAACTACAGAGGCATTAGAAAAACTTTTCAGTGCCAGAGTAGTTAACAAATGGAATGCATTAGGCAGTGATGTAGTGGAGGCTGACTCCATACACAGTTTCAGATGTAGATATGATAGAGCCCAATAGGCTCAGGAATCTGTACTTCGGTTAATTGATGGTTGAGAGGCGGGACCAAAGAGCCGACGCTCAAACCCAGAAGCACAATTAGGCGAGTACATACACCCTCAGAAAGGCGGGATCCAAGAGCTACCATTTGGCACAAATAGGATGTATAAATATATATACATATAAATGCTTACCTATCCCTCCCTACCCTATCCTGCTCTTCTTCCCTCTTTCCTGTTTCGCCTGTGTTCATAACACGTTCGAATTTTCCTCAAACGCGCTCATAAAGCCTGTCTGACGCACCTGTCTGGAGAACACGAGAGTAACAGAAGCAAAAGCTGTGGAAAAGAAGAGCCAAGAGCAAGGCCAAGCTGGCACTCAGTATGGGAGGCCGTGTTCACGCTGAAGATCAACCAGCCCCTCCACTCTTGACGAGACGGAAGATCCCTCTGACCATCTGTAGGTAAACAAAGACAGAACGTTCCGTGACGTCATATCTGATTGTCGCCAGCTAATAGGAGCGGACCCCTTGTTAAGAGTAGTTGTTGTTATCCCAGCAGACCTTTTTACACATGTGGTCTGATGGCGTGGTTCCATCAGTGTGAGTGGCGGCCATACAGAGACTGCCCTTTGAGTAGTCTGCGTGTAGTGGTTTGTGGTCCTGTTTGGCGTCTGCAAATGACTATAAACGTTATTTAAGTTGGCTTAGAGTTCATTCCCATTGGGTTTGACACTAAGGTAACCTGCTTTATTTTGTGACTGTCATCGCTTGCCTCAAGCCCCTTCCCCTCGTATTCTTAAGTTGCTGCCGTTGCTGCCGTTGCTGCTGCTGTTGCTGTTGTTGCTGCCGTGCCCGTTGAGGTGCCCTTGAGGTGGTGTGTGTGAGAAGGCTAGTCACCAGGTCCCCGCGCACCGTGTTAGGCACGAGGTATGCAACGTCCCGCTCTCCTCTGTAAACACACCCACCATCATAGCTGGGCTGGCTCTGTTGCTTCCTCTGCCTGCATGTTGCTAATATTATGGCTGTCTATCTCTCTATCTCGTACGCCTTTCAGTGTCTGCATTTGTAAGCTCATTCATCTTGTTTTGTTCACCCCACGTGTGCAGTTCTACATCTTCGTCTTTCTCTAGTGACTATGATATGAATCTCAGCTTAACGAGGGTTTGTTGAGGCCCAAAATCCTCAGTAATTTTTTTATATTAAACCTCTAAGTCTAATGCTATATGTGCTAAAGTAAATTGTGGTAATTCCAAATGTAGTGGACCGTGTTCAGCACGTATGGGACGCAGCCCTGGGGTAGTGGACCGTGTCCTGCATGTGTGGGACGCAGCCCTGGGTAGTGAACCGTATCCTGCATGTGTGGGACGCAGCCCTGGAGTAGTGAACCGTATCCTGCATGTGTGGGACGCAGGGGCAGATAACGAGGACGCTGGTTAGTGCGAGTCCAACTGCTCGCTGCTGGAGCAGGTTATTTACACATTCAAATGTACAGATTTTAGCAGCTACTGGTCTTTGTGTGGGGACCATTGTTGCCTCGTGCCTTAATTGTTGCTGTTACCTTCTCCTGCTCTCACTCAACCTTATCCACCATGTTCTTCACATATATATATATATATATATATATATATATATATATATATATATATATATATATATATATATATATATGTATATATATATATAAAATCATAGTTTATAGCTGCAAAAATTGGCATGCGAAGCATTTAAGCTCTGCTCAAACACATATCACACACTCATGCGCGCGCGCGCGCGCGCGCGCACACACACACACACACACACACACACACACACACACACACACACACACACACCACACACACACACACACACACACACACACACAAACACATACAATGCTCTCGGGTCGTAGTCAAAAGAATCAAATGGCAGCGTTTCTTTCACCTGATGCTCCTCTTCACCTAGCAGTAAATAGCCATCTGGGAGTTATACAGCTGCTGTGGACTTTAACACAGTCGTCCCCAGGAGTTAGTCCACAGGTTAGAGAAACATTGAACGAATACAATGCACTCAGATTGAGAGACGAGTCAGATTGATGAAGGCATCACTGGGGTGCCAATGGGGCCAATACGTCGAACAATCATTTCCCCACATAATGTTAACTCTTCCTCTGAGGATATAAACATTTTAATCGTTTCCATTTGACGAGAAAATGATATGAGTATAAACAGGTTGGAAGTCTGTAAGGAACTACAAGAAAGCCTCGGTAGACGGACAACAATGGTCTAACAATTAGTCTGTAAACTTCATCTCGAGCAAATGCAAAGTAGTGAAGATTAGCTGAAGGAAAAAAAAAAAAAAGCTCGCCACAAGATACCAACTGGTACGGGGTATTATACTCGTGTAGCCGAATTAAACGTCCCTGGGTTTAAACATATCTCCCTTAACCACTCTTCTAACGAACACAAAGTGTTGTACATAAAGAAGCCAACCTATGGACTATCTTCAGAATTTTGTATCAAGGCATCATTCTGAATTCTGCATACCACGTACATGTGACTAATTGGGGTATATGCAGCGCCGGCACGGAATTTATGTCATCACATGCAAAACGTAGCTGGAGAAAGTTCAGGGCTATGCTACCATAATGTCATAGAAGCAGCACACAGGCTGGAATCACTAGAACTGACAGAAAACTGACCCTTGCGTTACCTAAGGAGACTAGAAACATTGAAAACGTGGTTTTGTAAAAAAAATTCTCAGTAGAACCGACAAAGTAGACAGTAGACAGTTATGCTGACATAGAAGGATATGCATTATATGACACTGGAAATTAAGCAACTAAATGAGTCTTAAAGATAATAAACTGGTTGATATCTGGTTGATGGGGTTCTGGGAGTTCTTCTACTTCCCAAACCCGGCCCGAGGCCAAGTTTGACTTGAGAGATTTTTGTTCCACTAGGCTGTTGCTGAACTGTTTAAGTTCGAGGAAAGAAGAATATCAGTCATTGGAAGGTGGAGAGGCAGTACCAAAGAGCTGAAGCTTACCTCAACAATCATAATTTAACGAGAACATCATACACATAAAACACAGCAAATTTCAGGACAATACAAACATGCGAGCATTCGCATTCTAACGCGTCGAAAACACACGCAAACATGTCATGAACATGAACATCATGCATAGATTTAGATGTAGATATGGTAGGGCCCAACAGCCTCCGGCACCTGTACACCAGTTGATTGACACTTGAGAGGCAAGACCAAAGAGCTTAAACTCAACCCCTCAATCACAATTAGGTGAGTACACTCAAACACATAAAACATGCACAAACAAGCATGCATACAAAGTCAAACAAGCGGGCATGCACACAAGTAGACACACAAATCAAATGTAAATATTCACACAGAACAAACAAGTGTGTGCGCAAACACACGAAACATTCTACACAAAAACAGACGCAAGTATGCACAAACAAACAAACCAGCAAGACGACACTATGCGCCCCGAAACATTGCCAACAAAATATTAAAAGGAAGGTCGTTTGGCCTTCGGTTTTCATTATTCATTCAGTGAATATGCCTCATTTCGTATAAAGAAGGCTAGATGTAACCCACGAAACATAGCATATTCATGAATGGCCGACCAGTCATGTAAAATGCATGGGGGGCATATTCTTCACTGCTTGCGGTGATATCAAAGACCAGGAGTTTCGTGCATAATTACAGCTACTGCATCATTTCTTAACAGCCGAGGGGTTGAGAGAGGGTTCAAGGAGGACTCGACTGGACAAGAGCTCTCGACTTGTAGTATGTTTTCATTGTTGTGTTGTGGCGGGAGGGAAATTGATACACTTGCTGTTTTTGGCGCGAAATGACAGATCAGGCGATGTGTCTTTGGCGACACGACGGATCGGTTGATGCTTTTGACGGGATGTGATCGATTAGCTGATGTTTTCGTCGCGATAGGGCAAAGCAACACGATCCGTCTTGGCGGGAAGGGAAGGATCAGTTGATGCTTTTGGCGGGAAATGATAAATCAGCTGATGCTTTTGGCGGGAATTAATAGGTCAGCTGATACATTTGGCGGGAATTAATAGGTCAGCTGATACTTTTGGCGGGAATTAATAGATCAGCTAAAACTTTTTGGCGGAATTAATATATCCCCTGATACTTGTGCCGGAAATGAATATATAACCTAATACTTTGGCGGGAATAAATATATAACCTGATACTTTGGCGGGAATTAATATATCAGCTGGTAGTCATTGGGAGAATTATGCAAATCTGCCAGTAGGAAAATACATTTTCCCGCATCGTTTGCCGTGAAGAGGGAAATACAAGAAAATTCAAATTATGGTCATTTCTTGAAAATTTCTATAATTTTAACGATATTTTCATATTTCAAAAAGAACACTTATTTAGTTCAATTGGGAATAGTGTAAGCCAAAGAAAAAATTATTTACTAAAACTTACACACACACTATACAGTTTGCATTCATTGGTCCCAACCATCTATGATAAAGGTATTGCAGACCTGAAGATTAGTTGATTGGCAACATGTGAATATAAATGAATAAGTAAAGTCAGCGAGTAAATTCATTTAACCTAGCTACCTCGTCAGCTATTCAAGCCAACCCGTTCTCGCACTTGCTTACAGTCAATATTGGCTTATTTAATAAGTGCATATGTGACATACTACCCTAGGTCATAGAAAGGAATTCCTAGTTTGTGTCTAGAACGAGCTATGTGATAATAAAAAGCCTCATCTCGCAGGATGGTTAGTCATACATGTGATCAACATACAGTGATATGTGATCATACAGTGACATGTGATACCTATTTTGTAATATCAAGTAAATTTGTATGATCAGCACAGTAATCGAACCAGGAAGTTGGTTAAGTGTATTCTCCTTGGCTATAGTTACATCTGGCAAATTACTTTCTCACTGCCAGAATATTTAGTCTATAAACTCGGCAATGAAGCTCTGAATTAATTTGAACACTTGATTTATTTAATGTGTAACTACAATATTTTAGCCCTGGCCTTTTGTACAGTCAACTATGAAACTATTTTCATTGCCTTTGGTATAGTGAAAGACATCTTACTAACTGTATCCTAAATTTGCTTGTCCATATTATTTTACGATCTGTTCTTTTACTCAATATTTCCTCATTCCTTTCACTCATAGAACTCCTGTTTGCTTGCCACCACTAATCTTTTACATTATACACAAAATTGTATTTTCTTATAAATTGCTCTTTTTAGTTCGTCGTTTCACCAAGCACGTCCTGCCATTCTTCCACTTTGTGCAACACACTTGGCACAACACCCAGCGCATAGGTTCGAACCCCCAACACGGCTCCTGTTTGATTTGTTAATTGATATACACGTTAATGTGACTTCTCTGTTTACACTTAGCATTTTTATCCAAATGTTCCTTGAACAAAAGCATGTCACTGAAGTTATTTTGATTATAGTCTCACGGTTGAAAATCACTCGGTTCACGTTTCACATTCATCAATCAACTCTATCTTGTAACTTAAGAAACTATGAATAATAATCTCTTGGATCTCAAAGTCCTCATCACTCGTTTATCATTCCATCTTAGATGGCACCTTAGAGAGCATCTTAGAGAACATCTTAGATGGCAACTTAGAGAGCATCTTAGAGAGCATATTAGCGCAAGAGTAACTGAAACACGGAACGAACTACACAAAGAAATATTAAAAGCCAACTGCATTTACTATCTTAAATTTATATGATAAGAGCAACATATGTCGAAAGCCATTGCATATTTAAAAACAGAGGCTGGAAGGAATGGGGTCAAAGACTTGAAGCTCGACCTTGCAGGCTTAAATAGGTAAGTACAGTCATAAATTACACAAACCTCCGAAAGTTGAGCTGTTATCTCCACTGTCATGCCCCATGGTTTGTCTAGGAAGTTTAGATGAGCTCTGAGCTGCTCCATCTTGCTCTGCCACAGCTTCCCTGAGCCACCGTCTTGCCCTTATTATTTGTCATTTCTCTCTCTTCATCCATTTGCTGTTCAATAAAGAAACACTATATACAGATCAAGAGAGTATGAGGAGATGCAGAGCAAACATTATGAAAGCTTCGGGTATGTATGAAGTGGAGTTGCTGCACGAGCTGGTTCTGCTTCCCTCGCCAGCACCACTCACCAATGCTAAGTGGACCCCTCGCTCTCTCGCTGCATGCTCTCCTCCTTTCTTATACGGCGGCCTCAGACTCTACTCATCTGCATATGTAAATTCTTGGGCGACAAGGTCCGGTAAATCACTGAGGAGCAGCCTGCACACAGGAGGGCCGAGCTGGTTTCCTTCCTGGAGCTCTTATTTCTTTTTTTTTTAGTCAGTGATGTCCAGGTATTGTCCCTATGGTGAAAATTGACGTATTATATTAATTGTATATTATGCATGTATTTATGTTGGATCACCAGATCCAACTCCTTTGATCTATCTAACTTTAGTTCACTTTCTCTCAGCTCACTCTCTGTAGGTATTAATATGATTTTAAAGCTTTATACCGTCCTCGAGATTACAAGCTAATACTGAGTCGCTGCATATATATATATATATATATATATATAATATATATATATATATCTATATATATATATATTATAATATCCGAGTTTTCAGTTGTATCTAGTCCTGGGGACCATTCAGGCTTGTTTGCATTTGTGTTCCTCACGTGTTGCCCCAAAAAATGAGGTGATTTGATAAAATGCTATGCCCAAGATTACCTTCCGAGTGCCGACGGGGAAGTGGTTTCATATAGCTCCGGCTATCACTTCCTTTTGTCCGGTCGTGATGGTCAAGCGGATTAAGGCGTCCCTGCATACCAGTTGCGTTGCTCCTGGCAGTATGGTTCGAGTCACTTCTGGGGTGTGAGTTTTCAGTTGTATCTAGTCCTGGGGACCATTCAGGCTTGTTTGCATATATATATATATATATATATATAGATATATATATATATATATATATATATATATATATTTATTTATTATTTATTTATTTTTATTATATGAAGCAATGTTTTGCTGACTTTAATCTGCGTCACATTTATATATTTTCATTTCATGAAAAATTTCTATACATATGTGAATTTTTGTCACGTATAAAACCTTCATAAAAATGGTTGAGATTACTGCATCCGTGAAATATGAGGTGTTTATGGCATTTTAAACCATACACAAACACCAACGTTTTTGTGTCCTGGAAATGGGCTCTCTCGCCTGTCTGTTGAGGGCAGCGTTTTATGTAAGGCGTGTTAGATTTATGGTTATAAGGAGGCTTTCAATAGCTGGGGTAAAAAGAGAGTTGTAATTTACAGCTTAGAAAGTGTGTTGTGTTTTTGGTTTTGTGTGTGAGAGAGAAAGAGAGACATTGCTATGGTAGTGATCTGAGAGAGATATCAATGGCAAGAGTTATTTCTCGGTTATTTTAGTATTTATTCCACTGTTTTTATTTATCAAAACGTTATAATACTGTTATATTGATACTTTTTATCCCATTTTATTTACCAAATAGTGATAATTGGTTCCAGTTTAGGTCGAGTATGTCTTGGAATCATACAATATTCTCTACATATTTTGATGTTCGTTTTCCTCGAATGACTTGCAAATGGTGCAAATGACGAGGCTCTATTCTGCATTTCTTCCATATCGTTCACTCCAGTACGTTGTTATTTTACTGTGTAGATTTGGGACCTGGCCCTCCCTGGGGGCAGGTGGGCAGGTACCCCAGGTGGGCAGGTGACCCCAGGAGGGCAGGTAACCCAGTTGGGCAGGACCCCAGGTGGGCAGGTACCCCAGATGGGCAGGTATCCAGGTGGGAAGGTACCCCAGGTGGGCAGGTACCCCTGGGGGCAGGGTACCCCTGGGGGCAGGTACCCCAGGTGGGCAGGTACCCCAGGTGGGCAGTACCCCAGGTGGCAGGTATCCCAGGTGGGCAGGTACCCCAGATGGGCAGTTTCCCTGGGGGCAGGTAACCCAGGTGGGCAGGTACCCCAGGTGGACAGGTACCCCAGATGGGCAGGTACCCCTGGGGGCAGGTAACCCGGTGGGCAGGTATCCCAGTGTGGCAGGTACCCCAGATGGGCAGGTACCTGGGGGCAGGTAACCCAGGTGGGCAGGTACCCCAGGTGGGAGGTACCCCAGGTGGGCAGGTACCCCAGTGGGCAGGTTAACCCAGGTGGGCAGGTACCCCAGGTGGGCAGGTACCCCAGGGAGGGCAGGTACCCAGGTGGGCAGGTACCCCAGGTGGGCAGGTACCCTAGGGGGGCAGGTACCCCAGGTGGGCAGGTACCTCAGGTGGACAGGTACCCCAGGGGGGCAGGTACCCCAGGTGGGCAGGACCCCAGGTGGGCAGGTAACCCTGGTGGGCAGGTACCCCAGCAGGTACCCCAGGTGGACAGGTACCCCACGAGCAGGTACCCAGGTGGGCAGGTAACCCAGGTGAGCAGGTAACCCTGGTGGGCAGGTACCCCAGGTGGCAGGTACCCCAGGTGGGCAGGTAACCCAGGGGGCAGGTCCCCAGGTGGGCAGGTACCCCGGTGGGCAGTACCCCAGGTGGGCAGGTAACCCTGGTGGGCAGGTACACCAGGTGGGCAGTACCCCAGGTGGACAGGTAACCCAGGTGGGCAGGTACCCCAGGTGGGCAGGTAACCCTGGTGGGCAGGTACCCCAGGTGGGCAGGTACCCCTGGGGCAGGTACCCCAGGTGGGCAGGTACCACAGGTGGGCAGGTAACCCAGGTGGGCAGGTACCCCTGGGAGCAGGTACCCCAGGTGGCAGGTACCCCAGGTGGGCAGGTACCCTAGGGGGCAGGTAACCCAGGTGGGCAGGTTCCCCAGGGGGGCAGGTACCCCAGGTGGGCAGGTACCCCAGGTGGACAGGTACCCAGGGGGGCAGGTACCCCAGGTGGGCAGGTACCAGGTGGGCAGGTAACCCTGGTGGGCAGGTACCCCAGGTGGGCAGGTACCC
>WNGS01039543.1:8963008-8975053 GCA_020271785.1 Procambarus virginalis | reverse complement strand
TGTTAACATTTGTGTGTGTGTGTTTGTGTATGTATGTGTACAACCGGGCCCCAACTCATTCATTAGTTACTTATCTTATTTACTTATTTATATTATTTACTAATTATTTTTATATACATTTTACATATATTTTTATAATATTTTACATATTTACTAAATATAACATTTACTTATTATTTACTTTCACAGTCATTATTTACTTATAGAACGAGCTATCGTGGAAAACTGATGATTGATGAGGACCTGTATTATGGTAACTGTTATGTATGATGCAGCTTATCGTGTGCTGGTGGGTTGTGTTAAAGCTTTAGGGGTAAGGGGTGAAGATACCAGAAGCTAAGAGTTCTGGAAACGATATGACGGCTATTTTACGACATTACTCCAACTACTGCCACCGTCGTTATGCACAACGGGAGCAGTCCCATGACCCAAGACCACAACCATCAAATCATCGTGAGAGCCGTCACCAGTGCAGACGCGTTTAGGGTCACCAGATATTTTAGAAAACTCCTTAAGTACCACCAGCCACATACGTACGAGGGTCTGCACCAATTACCAAATATCATGCAAAGTCGTGAAAAAAACTAACACTACACCACCAACAGTAGAAGTACCCCCATCACCACCACCACCATCACCACCACCACCATCACCATCACCACCACCACCATCACCACCACCACCACCACCACCACCCACAAACACAATGATCACAACCGCCAACACATGCACTAGAGGTCACCAACAAGACTAGTCAGAACTAAGAGGTTTAAGATTCGGTAATAGGTTAATTGGCTAAATCTCACATCCCTGGAGGGATGAGAAACAGAAGGAACATAATCACAACATACAAGATATTCAAGGAAATAAACAGGGTGTACAAATGGAATACATTAAGCAGTGATGTAGTGGAGGCTGACTCCATAAACAGTTTCAAATGTAGATATGATGGAGCCCAGTAGGCTCAGAAACCTGTACATCAGTTGACTGAGAGATGAGAGGAGGGACCAATGAGCCAGAGCTCAACCCTGCAAGCACAACTAGGTGAGTACCACACACACACCACAAACACACATTTACTTATGCACCCCTTTCTATATACCTCCCTCGTCTTCCCTCCCCTGTACCCTTCATCCCGCTAACCATCACTACTCCCACACTGCCTTCAAGCCTCAAGCGTTCTCCCCCCCGTTTCTTACCTCCTATCAGTACTCCAAGCTGGCAGCTACAGCAGAGCAAGCAAGGATATTCCCAGTAGGTTACTTTATATTATTAGGTAATTGCTGTCACAAGGAGATGTCTTCTTCATGAGCAACTTAATATTGTTGAAGTCAGACCCCGAAGTCAGACCCCTTGTTACTGTACATGAACTGTGTCAACCCATCCTCCTGTTTAGATAGTACTTTTGTGACTATGTGGGCCATCGTACATACATAGACCCAATGGACAATTAGATAGTACAATTTGGTACTATTCGCTTTATAGAATCCGAAAAAATAAGCTAAAAACCAAACTTAAATACCCAAGGGCTAGTATAGCACATATTTGTATAATGCCTCAGTTAGCGTGTATTAGACCTAGGAAGGTTAGGCTAGGTTAAGTTTTCTTTGCAACATCAGTACAAAAACTTTTCCGGTTGTCGAAATTCAATAGTACCGATTTCTACTTTCTAATTGCCCTTTACGTCAAGTATGTACAATTGTCCTCATCGTTACTATAAGTACTACCTAAACAGGAAGATGGGCTGATTGTGTGTTCGAAGCGAACCAAACAAGCCCCTCACTCAGTGTTTAATGTAAAATGCAGAGACTTTGCAGATTTCCATAATTTCCTGTAATATTTTTTAACTTATGTTATCTTTCATAAAATATACATTATAAACGTAGTAGGCATCCTTCAGCCTCGGGAGACTATGGAGTTGCGCCCTGGTTGTCAATCCTCCAGGGCGCAATGCCTGGGTAGGTAGATATGGAGAAGCTGTTACCCATGCAGCAGGTCCCCCCCTGCTGCATGTTAACGTATTATAAGCGTATATATACGTATAAATAAACAACTATTTATGAGAGTAAGTTTTTCGAATCTGTTTGAGAGAAAACCCTGGAAAGACAAACCGAAACTGTCTATTTTCCGCTTGTTACAACTTGTAAAAAAGGTTGTTACATCTTGGCTTAACGTGTTTATGACGTATTAGAACGTTGTTACAACTTGCTATATTGGTTGTTATAACTGGTTAGGTGTTAAACCTTGTTCGAACGTTGTGCCAACGTCGTAGTTTCGGTGTGTGTTTGGCGGGAATTAAATATATTATTCTCGTAACAAAGAAAATCTATATTTTAAGTTTCGATTTTAACGAGAAACAAAATTTGTCAATAATTCAATTGGGCGTTTGATAACCATAATGTTAAAACCTGAAGAACAGGGAAACGTTAAGTAGTTATCACACTGGACACTCGAACCATTAGTAGTTATCACACTCGAACCATTTCTCCATCAAGCAAAAGAATATGTGAAAGACAAACAGGTAAGCAGGATCTTACTAGGAACCTGTACCCGCACTCTTCCGCCCAGCGGGGAGGACTGATATAAATTAAACATTTTATCGGCCCTGAGCCACAACTGGTCTGGGATCACATGTTCCTCTCGTCTGTATATAACCATCTGGTCAGTACGAGGCGATTTCTAAAAGGCCGTCGTGTGTTCGTAAATTTATGAGGAACTTAGAAAATGATAGAATGAGGCAGGATGTCCGATCGTCGAGGATATCAATGACGCAGCTGACATTGATGAACCTAGATGTGATGTCACAGCATGTCCATTGACGTCTCAGCATGTTCACTCCAATATCTCAGCATGTTCACCGGTTCACCTCTGGAGTGTCTGAAAAACGTTCACCTTTGTTGCAGGCGATGAGTCACAATAACGTGGCTAAAGTAAGTTGACCAGACCACACACTAGAAGGTGAAGGGACGACGACGTTTCGGTCCGTCTTGGACCATTGTTAAGTCAATTGTGTTCACCTTTGTTCTCTGAACTGGTGATTATCGTTGACCTGAACGTGTTTATACCGTAGGTAAACAACTCTCAACGCGTCAACTGTGACTTATTTTATGGCCTCTCATTTGACTAAGTTTAACACAGGTCTCATTTGACTAATTTTTACTGTCTCTCATTTAGGAGAACCTTTACTGTATCTCATTTAAATAATTTTCATTGAATCTCGTTTGCAATTGTTGTCCCCGTTGAAGAGTACACTGAGGTAGTAGCCATCACTGGCGCTGTCTTCCTCTCGGTTTGTTATTTGCCAATTTAAGGTGTTATTCGTTAATGTGAAATGCTATTCGGTAATTTCAGACGCTCTTCGTTATTGTGAAACGCTGTTCGTTAATTTCAGATGCTCTCCGTTAATATGAGATGCCGTTCGTTAATTTTTTTATTCTGTTCGTTAATTTGTGATGCAACTCGTTAATTTTAGATGCAATTCGTTAATTTTAGATGCATTCGCAATTCGTTAGTTTTAGAAACTGTTCATTATTTTGCGTGTAATTCATTAATCTGAGATGCAGTTTTTTACATAGAGATGCTACTAGCTTACCTGTGATGTAATTCGTTAATTAGAAGTTATATTCGCTAATTGTATATGCTACTCGTTAATTTTAGATGATGTTCGTTAATCTGAGATGCTGTTCGTTAATTTCATGTAATTTTCGCTAATTATTTTTCATCCTTATTTCCTCATGTGTGCATTTGTCTTTAATATGCATATAATATTAAAACTGGAAACTAATATGCTTATAACTACATTTATGAGGTAGCTAAGAAATAATTATTTCTGTGTTGCGTCTTGTTCTTTTTACTGACGATGAGATAAGAGCACCAGAGCTACAGACTGACTGTATCTTGTAGGGTTCATAACACAGCTGGCTACAGCTTCATCCTGCACCTGCCATCACTGTAACTGTACCAGTCATCACTGTAACTGTGCCTGTCATTGTAACTGTACATGCCATCATTATGACTGTACATGCCATCATTATGACTATACCTGCCATCATTGTAACTGTACCTGCCATCATTATGACTGTACCTGCCATCATTATGACTGTACCTGCCATCATTGTAACTGTACTTGCCATCATTATGACTGTACCTGCCATCATTGTAACTGTACTTGCCATCATTATGACTTAACATTAATTCAAGTTTATTCTTAAAGACAAGACTAATACGTTCATTTAATGAACGAGTTTCTAAGGAGAGGGCTCAGAGAAGCTGATGTTAGACAACAGCTCTTATCTTCAAACTCCATCCGGAACATCTGTATCATTCCTTATGAACCCTTGACTTAGTTAAAATAGATAATACTCAAGGAGTTCCCCAAACCCGCAATAGGGAGTCAAAAGTCCACGCGACGTCTTTATGTAATTAGGAAACACATTCAAAAGGTTTTCAAATGTCGTACATTTGCCATTTCCCTCTTTCATCTTTCCTTTCCTAAAGAAAAGAAAAATATCGTGGCAAAAAAATGCGCACGTTACTGCGAGTTGTCTCTGATCTTGCCTTTAGTCGGCGCTTCCAATAAAAATTGTGAAGGTCCGACTACAAAGGGACTTTACATGACGATTAAGGCGATCAAGGGACTCGCCCGCAATAAAAACCGTACTTGAAATAACCTTTAAGTCATTACAAGCGATTTTTTTGTCAAGCTGAACAAAATATTCACACACACACACACACACACACACACACACACACACACACACACACACACACACACAGCTCAACCCCCGCATACACAACTAGGTGAATACACAGGGGAAGGGGGGTCAGTGGCTGTGTGGATAGCACGCTGGACGCGTAATCCTGTGGCCCGGGTTCGATTCCCAGCTCCGGCGAGAAACAATGGGCAGAGTTTTTTCACCCTGATGCTCCTGTTACCTAGCAGTAAATAGGTGCCTGGAGTTAGACAGCTATTACGGGCTGCTTCCTGTGTGTGTGAGAGTGAAAAAATAGTAGTTAGTAACAGTTGATTAACAGTTGAGAGGCGGGCCAAAAAAGCAGAGCTCAACCCCCGGAAGCACAACTAGGCGATTGCAACTAGGCGAATACACACACACACACACACACACACACACACACACACACACACACACACACACACACACACACACACACACACACACACAGGTTTGCCACCAAACTAGTACCCGAGCTGAGAGGTATGAACTACGAGGAGAGACTACGGGAATTAAACCTCACTTCGTTGGAAGACAGAAGAGTTAGGGGGGACATGATCACCACATTCAAGATTCTCAGGGGAATCGACAGGGTAGATAAAGACGGGCTATTTAACACAAGGGGCACACGCACTAGGGGACACAGGTGGAAACTGAGTGCCCAAATGAGCCACAGAGATATTAGAAAGAATTTTTTTTAGTGCCAGAGTAGTTGACAAATGGAATGCACTAGGCAGTGATGTGGTGGAGGCTGACTCCATACACAGTTTCAAGTGTAGGTATGATAGAGCCCAATAGGCACAGGAACCTGTACACCAGTTGATTGACAGTTGAGAGGCGGGACCAAAGAGCCAGAGCTCAACCCCGCAAGCACATATAGCTGAGTATATATAGGTGAGTACACACACACGCTGAAGTGACCATTGAAGGAGCGGAAGTGTTAGGGGCTGAGTAACTGGGCAATTCCCTAGTAGGAGACAGAAGGAGGATGGAAGATGGCGAGGAGTTAGGGTAAGAGAGAGGGATGGAAGCGAGGGAGAAAGGGATGAAGATGAGGAGGGAGAGGAGAAGGAAGGATGGAGGCAAGTTGGCTTCATGAAAGAATAATTTCATTAACTTATCTCCCCACAAATGAAACTGGATTTACTCAACCTATCTTGAATTGTAAAGAAATATCACTTTCCAAGGAGACAAAGGTGGCCTTTAATTCCCGGTGAAAGTGGTCTTATTTGAAAACGGAGGAAGGGAAAAAATAGAAAATGTTAGATAAACAAGGGGGGAGAGAGGGAGGGATAAAGAGGGGGAACAAGGGGAGGCAGAGGAAAAGGAGAAAATGGGAAGGAGAGGAGATAAGAAGAGGGACAAGGGATTATATATGAGACGGGGAGGAGGGAACATGGCTTTCAAACGATAATGTCACTTTTAAAAGGTCTTTGTATGCCCAGGTTGGGCTATCGTGGATCAGGGCTCCTGCTACTCTTGCTGGCCTGTACCTTAGAGCCCGTACCCTAGGGTATGGGCCCATACTAGGCGGGTCCCATTTAAATTCACCCCTCTCACCATATACCTGTCTAATGTATTCTTGAAGCCTGTTCAACTGTGTCAGTTCTTCCATCATCCACAAAACTTTTCCAAGCCAGATATTACTCCTATAATGACACGTCTTTAGCTTGCATTCATTGTTTCGAGTTTTGTCCTGTTCCGACAGTTTCAGAACTCTGTGTATATACCCCCTGTTATGTCCTGAACCCATTAGAAAACCTCAATATCACCCCCATCGTCCTGTTTTTGCTTAGCGATTACAGAATGAGAAAGTTCAATCTCTTTACGAAAAAAATGTCCCCAATACCAGGTATCACCCTTGTGATCCTTCACTGTTTTGTTCTCAGGTCTATGTCCGTTCTGTATTACAAAGACCAGAACTAAACATCGTAATCCGTAAAAACCTCTTACCCAACAAGGATAGGCATTTAACATCGATTCTGGCTAGTGCACTTAGAATGACATGTTTACGTGTCAAAGTCGGGGTGAGAACGATGGAAATGTGATGCTTCGCAAATCTTCTAATACCATGTGAGAAACGGTCTAAACTGTCCTCTCTTGAATTTTGCAAAGGCAACTACTTTGGGAAATTAGGCGGCAGGTACTCTGCTGGCTATGCTTAGGAAAGGGAATAATGAGACTGTTGGTCCCATGAATTAGGAAGCTCCCCACTTATACAATTCAAGCAGAGGATTTCGTGGTATTAAAGGAAGCAAACGCAATATATCGCGAATGAATCCTTCCTCCCCAGAAGATACTCTACCTTTATGAAGGGCTCATTTTATTGCATATACAGTTTAAAGCATGTTGCAGTCATCATCCTTTCGGAGCATAAGTCAATAGCCTTTCTGTGGCGCCATATCTTGTATCTAATTTGTTCTGTGCCTTGAGTAAACTCGGATAAAAAAAATGCATTTAAATTGTAAATGCAGAGTAAACATTATGTCTTTTTATGTAGATTTTCGGGACAAGAGAAAGACCATTTACGGCTTCCGTATGCCCGCGGGAGCTCAGAGCAACCCCCCGCCTGCTGTCATTTGTAAAGATGAAGCAAGATTATAACCCTGCCCGAGAAGTTGCCGATGCCCGCGATAGAAGGAGCGATAGTGACCTTCGCGGCGATGGCAGCGATAGACGATAGCGATAAAAGTGAAGCACAGGAGAGAAGCTGTTAAATAGGTCCGTGATTTAGTGGTGGTCGGGACGAGATTTACGCGATAAAGGGAGCCAGTTTGGGCTTTATGGTCACAGCTTTGGGCCCCGCTGCCCGTTTGCGCAGATGTCGCTTTGATAAAAATTTGGGTTCATACAGGAAAAAGATTTTACGAGCCCATGTCCAGGTACTATTAATTATTGGGCTCAGTCAGGAGGGACAGGACCAGGAAGAGTACTCGTGGCGACATATACAGCTGCAATAAAACTGTATGGATGGGGCGGTCTGTACTGAAGGACTGTGGTTACATATGGAATGGTCTTATAGGGCTTTCCGCGGTGCTTAAAGGTTCTTTTCATTGGATAATCACTACAAAGTACCAGGTATATCATTCACTCACAGAGAGAGAGAGAGAGAGAGAGAGAGAGAGAGAGAGAGAGAGCAAAGGAAGAAGGGAGTGGGGAGAGCGAGAGAGATGGAATTAGAAGTGCGAAAGAGCCACAAGTAATTAGATCAAACTGAAAGGACTCGGGGTCACAAAAGCTAATGCAATAGTTACAGACGTAGTTACAACAAGAAACAGGATGGTCAGAAGCCGATACATTAGATAACTTACCGAAAAAATAAAGAGGCGTAATAACTGGTCCTCTACCCTACAAACACATCTAGACCAGTAAACACACACACACGCACACGCGCGTGTGTGTTTGTGAGCGTGAAGACTACACCAAATAACTGGAAGGAAATATATGCCATTATACAAGAAGTGGAACAAACAGGAAACAATCAAATGCAGAAAATGTCCTAAACAATATACCACATAAAGCCCTAGACATAATAGCATAAAAGAAAAATAACGGAACCTCTTCAACCTTAATAATTAAGCATCAATGCGGGTTCAGAGAGGGGAAGATATGCATAACAAACCTATTAGATTTAAAAAAAAAATCGTGTATTATACGAAAAGCTGAGTCGTCGTTGTCAGAGAGCATTTAACGCTAACCCTAAATCAAGAGCCACTTGAGTCTGATCAAGATAAAAAAAAATCACGCAGGAGAAATTGGCATAAGTCTTAAATAGGGTCATTAACTATCTAATCAATTTTGAAAAATCTTTGCATGGCGAATGTCAGTAATGGAGCCCTACTAGAATCACTGATAAGACTCATGATTTTCCTGGTGTACATAAAAGGCTAAATTGCTAAAGCAAATCTCTGGACGACACAAAGTTGACGAGAAGCACCAGGGCGAGCAAGGACAGAATGATGTTACAAGATAACGTATAGAAGATGCTGAGGTTATCTTGATATGATTTCCGGGCTTAGCGTCCCTGCGACCCGGTCCTCGACCAGGCCTCCCGTAGCAGCTGTCTAACTACCAGGTACCTATTTACTGCTAGGTGAACAAGTGAATCCGGGTGAAATAAACTCTGCCCATTTGTTTCCGTCACCGCCGGGAATCGAACCCGGAACCTTTGGACTCCGAATCCCGACCTCTGACCACTCACCCGTCAGGTCACCGTAACTAGGCTCCTAGCACGACACAAGTAATTAACGCCTCACCCAACTTCAAGTTCCTTCGAGGAGTGCAAGACCAAACTGCCTCAGCCAACGGGAACACTGGGAGATTTAGCCCGAAGCTCTGGATAACGCCAACCAGTTAGGAGAAATGGAGTTAACGGAGAGCCGGCCCGAGTTTCAAAGAGACAGTTGAAGCAGCGTCTCGACACCTTCTCAACGACTTCGCATGCTTGGAGCATGCTTTCACATAAGACTTAAACAAGATCATTCAGTCTACTTGATGATTTGTTTGCTAATGAAGTGCGGTAATGGCGTAATATGATGCTAACTTTGTGTGTATTTAAGCTAATTATTGTCGTTATTCTCTGACTTGAAACTGAGGCATTAAGGCAGATAGGATAATCAGGGGTATCTATTAGACTGACAAAGTACAAAACGGAAGAGCAAATAGAAGACACAAATTATGCAAATAACCTGAAATTTAAAAATATAAGTGGAAGGGGAATAGTGTATTGATATTTTAAAATACTACCAAGTTTAAATTTTGGTGAGCGGAAACAAGAACTAAGAGGATGAGTATCATTTACAAACTTAGTTTCCAGCATTAAAATATTTTGAAGCAAATGATTGCAAGAGAATAAAAGGGCAGTTGATAATATTTTGAAATTATAAGCTATGATTCCCGATTTTGTTCCATTTGAAGACCTGCAATTAAAGAAATTGGGATTTTAGTTTGAAAAATCGAGAGGATCGGTGTGAAGCTCTCTAAAGGCAGTGAAATATTGCTCTTCCTTCCTGGAACCTGGAAAATGAATCAGGTGGTAAGGCTTTGGGACTTAGTGTGTTCCCTGGGACAGCAGGCTGGGGGATCCGGTTCCAAGAATCGTGTCAAGCCTAGGCTAATATTGTCTCGTTGCTGCTATCAGATACAAAATGGGACTTGGAATGTGTGCATTCCTAAACGGGGTTTGAAACTGTAAGCGTAGTTGAATTAGGTGAATAGTGGGACTGGAGTTAAAACTGACTAGGTAGGTTGCCTGGCATCTCGCAAAATCTATTATAATTTTCCGTATATCACTTATATATCTCAACCAATCAGGAGAGTGACTGCATGCCAACATTAAATTGTGATTTTCAGATTAAGATCCTAATGCAATAATGTCTGTTCTTACAGAAAGATGCTTTGGAGTTAAGAATACAGAGAATGTGATCAGCACTGAGAGGTGCTCTAAGGAAGGATGAAATACTGTCAAAGACGAGAAGAGGAAAAATGCGACTGTGTGAGTGATTAGGCAGAGAGAGAGAGAGAGAGAGAGAGAGAGAGAGAGAGAGAGAGAGAGAGAGAGAGAGAATAGTGCTCCAAAGATAGATGGAGAAATAGAGAAGGTGAGAGGGATTGAGTGTGAATGAGAGTGCAAGGGTGGCAGATTGAGAGAGAGATAGTGCACGAGAGTAAAGTTGAGAAAGTGATCGAGAAAGAGATGAGAATTCTGGATGTGGTGGCAATGCTGCAATAAGCTGTCAAGGAAGAGCTTAAGGGATCCTTCATTCACAGACACCATCACCCCCCCCCCATCCCCTTCCCGCGTATACGCGCGTGCGCACACACACAGAACTCAGCATCAATGCTTAGAAAGAGAACCGAAGCCTGGTACAGAGCAATCAATCATTTTGTCCCTGTTATGTCATCTCGAGGGGAGCTTTGTGTAGGTCGCGTTCGCTGCTGAGATTAAACATCGATCACCAGACGCTGCAGACGAGGACCCGACCACCACCAGACGCAGCAGACGAGGACCCGACCACCACGAGACGCAGCAGACGAGGACCCGACCACCACCAGACCCATACGAGTGGCAGAGACGTCAAAAAGATCCCTCGTGTCCGGAGCAGTTGTGATGACAGCGAACAGCCGCTGGTGCAACTTAATAAGTAAAGCAGCAATAAAACCGGCAGCGTTAAGGTTCCTTGCGTATATCCCCGTCAGTAAAAGCTACAAAATTCTTTACGAGGCTCGAGCCTGCCATCAGCCAGGAATACGACGGGCGCTTTAGACGGCGTCTCCAAAGATCCCATCTTCGCCTACTATAAAACACTAGCCGCGTGCACGCCGACCCGTCTTCATCTTCGGTACATACGAGCAGTACCAGGACAGTACCAGGCCAGGGGGAGGGCAGTACAAGGCCAGGGGGAGGGCAGTACCTGGCCAGGGGGAGGGCAATACCTGGCCAGGCGAAGGCAGTACCTGGCCAGGGGAAGGCCGTACCTGGCCAGGGGGAGAGCAATACTAGGACCAGAGAAGGGCAGAAATTATATATAAAGAAACAAAAAAATCGCAAACATATAAGAAAATATAAAGTGAAAATACAGTGAAATATACTTTAAAATGACTATCACTAAATACATTTCTCACCTTCATGAATTTTCAAAATTAGTCAATAATTTTAAATCAACATAACTTCGTTGATTAACTTAATATTCGCGTGTGGATTTCATATTCTGAAATAACCTATTTAGGCAATAATAATATTAATAAGAAAATAATAATAATAATAATACATAGAGAAATAACAATGGCTTGACATGTCCACGAGAATATCATTGGAGCAAGATGGGGACCGAACAAACATCCTTTGTACTCCCAGTCGCGTCTGGGAGTACACACAACACTGGTTCGAATCCCCTCTTGCTCAATTGATTTTCTCAATAACAATAATAATATCGGCAAATAATGACAATACAACTTCTAATAAAATAAACAAAATATTTAAAAAATCAACACGTCCATTAACAGTTGAAATATTAGTTTTACTCTGACGCACAAAGAGGTTCTTCACTTTTCCGACGCGATAATTACACAATCTAAAAAAAAAAACTAATATTGGGAAAATAGCCTTTAAACTGTCATAATAAATTTTCGTAATGTATCAATTTTCATCATTACACAATCTCCAATCGGAAATAAATGTATAGCAAATACGGCTAAATAAAAATACGGAAAAAATATTGAAAATACAAAAAAATCAGAGAATGAGAAAACTCTGAAAAAAACGTGAGGAAAATGCTGAAAATTAGAGGAAGAATATAAAATGCACAAAAGC
>WNGS01039543.1:8931198-8962258 GCA_020271785.1 Procambarus virginalis | reverse complement strand
AGACGAAGGGAAGAAAATTGGAGGAAATGTGTGGATAAAAGATAGAGAAAACATCAACTCCTGTTTTGGAGAAGATGGCCAAATTAACTATAATTTTCCAGGACACTGGACTAGGGGGGACGGGATAGATCATTACATCGTCCTGGGAAACTCACAACCGAGACGAGAGATCACCCATGTCTGAGGTTGGTGTTGAGGGGAAAGTGGGTATAGGAGGTTAGGGGTGTTATGAAGTGCAAGGATAGTAGGGTTTTGGAGATGGGAGTACATGGATATAGGGGTGGATGTAAGTGGGGACCTGGGTTCGACGTTATAAGGTTATGCAAACTTGGTTATATATATATATATATATATATATCTATATATATAATATTACTATTATAATATAATATTCTTTTCAAGGAACCAGGTTTGATTCCCAGTCGAGGAACAACAAATTGGCAGATTTTGTCATTTCACACTGCATGCCACTCCCTTGCACTTCAACCTACGCTTAAATAGGTACTGTGACGATTAGACCGATGTTACGGGCGAGCTTCATGGGGATTGTGTGTACGTGTGAGAGGATAAAAATACGTAAGTAGACATCATAGCTGAAACAAAAAAGAAGTTAGAGAACTCGTACCTAGACAACATAACATACGGTTAGAAACAGGGGGGGTCACAGAGCTAACTCCTCGATCCTACAAGGAGAAAATAGTAGAAATACACACAGACAAAACTAGTACCTAGTGTGTGTGGACCATCTAGTAACACCAGGCACTGAGCACACAGAGACGTTAGAAAAGAATTTTTTTCAGGTCGAGAGTTAATAAATGGGGAATGCACTAGGCAGTGATGTGTGGAGGCGGACGCCATTCAAACAGGTTTCAATGTAGATAGACAGGCCAAGTAGCTCCGGAAAATCTGTACACCAGTTGATTGACCGTGTGTGTGGTGTGTGTATTCACCTAGTTGTATTCACCTAGTTGTGTTTGCGGGGGTTGAGCTTAGCTCTTTCGGCCGCCCTCTCAACTCTCAATCAACTGTTTACTAACTACTTTTTTTTTCTCCACACCACACACACACACCCCCAGGAAGCAGCCCGTGACAGCTGACTAACTCCCAGGTACCTATTTACTGCTAGGTAACAGGGGCATTCAGGGTGAAAGAAACTTTGCCCATTTGTTTCTGCCTCGTGCGGGAATCGAACCCGCGCCACAGAATTACGAGTCCTGCGCGCAATCCACCAGGCTACGAGGCCACCACTGCGTGTGTGTGTGTGTGTTTAGTTACATATAAAATTAAAACAACATCTATATTTATATACACTCACGACTAACGTTTATCCAAATCTGACCAATTGATAGTGGATAGATTTGATCTAACAATGCAATCTCTTCGAGAAATTGCTATTTGTGAGCAAAGATTTGAATGTAACTCACTTCCAGTTTTGTGCTAGCAAGAGTTGGTTTTCTTTCGCCCTGCAAATAAAAGGTTCAAGTGGTCGGGACAACCAATTGCCTGTAAATAGCTCCCGAGATCGACCTAGTAAAATTCGAGATTGAATTTGAAGACTGGTGTATGTTACAGGAAGCCTTTGCAATAGTGGTCATCCCTCGTCATTACTGGTCAATTAGTGATCCATTAGAAGGTGGCGCAGTGGTAATACATTCACGAATCTTGGAACCCACCTATTGGTTACTTTAAGATAAATACTGCGTGTTTACAGCATGTGAGCCACAGTGGGGAAGAGGGTAAGTGTGCCGTCAGGCACTAACTACCATCTATTGATAGTGACAACACTATCAGTTAACAGTAGTTAGATAAGGATCAGTATTCCAAATTTTCTATAAATCTACCCATTCGAGTGTTTCTATACGACACTGAGTTAATCCAGCTATTTCCACTCTCGCAAGTATGGCTGAGCTGGTGGAGATCCATCTGTTTTTCGTAGCCTTTTCTCATCTTTCCTTATGAGACTTGTGCATTTTTCTGGGACTTGTTCTAGCTCTTTTCGAACAGATAGCGAGCCCTGGTCGTAAACCTAAAGGCTTCTCGTAATCTATTGTTCAAGATAACGAACCTCGTCGTATACCAATAGGTCTTTCGTTCGCTATCTATTGAGCAACACTGCCACACAACCCGTCATTAACGTGTACGTCTTGGCCACGTGAAACGAACGCCAGCAGCAAGACAATGGTGTACTCGCTTATTTGTAGTCATCTATTCGTGCCTTCAGGATCAAGTATCAGCTCTTGGACCCCGCCTTTAGAGCCGGTGGATGTGTAATGTAACAATTTCCGAAATAATTTCAAATCACATCATGTTTTAAAACTCTGAATGTTGTTGTTGTCTCCAACAACTTGTTTCTTTACAGATAAACAAAAAATGTGACATCTAAATGGCGTATACTTTGGTCATACTTCTCCCCCATCCCCTTGTGTGTGTTGTGTGTGTGTGTGTGTGTGTGTGTGTGTTGTGTGTTGGTGTGTGTGTGTGTGTGTGTGTGTGTGTGTGTGTGTGTGTGTACTCACCTATTACATGCTTTGTGGGAAATTCGAAGTTTTCTCGAATATGAACAGTATTTGACCATTCCTCAGAAAGCGACCCACAACGGTCGACTAACAACCAAGTTCCTAATTACTGCTAGGTAAACAGAGGCAACGGGTGCAAGGAGACGTGCCTAGCTATCTCGCCCTGCCCTGTGTGTGCGCGTGTGCGTGTGCGTGTGCGTGTGCGTGTGTGTGCGTGCGTGTGCGTGTGTGTGCGTGTGTGTGTGTGTGTGTGTGTGTGTGTGTGTGGCAAGTTTCGGGTACAGGTGTCAGTGGTGGAATCCACGATGAAGTTGGGGGAGGGTGGTGAGGAGAGCTTGGGGGAGGGTGGTGGGGAGGCAAGGATACGTAAAGGGTAAGGACAATGTCCAGCGATAGGGATCCCTGTCCGCTGCTCGACATGAGAACAATTGCTTTCTAATGGCCAGTGGTACATCTCATGCTCGGGGTACAGCCCAAGCGGATGGTACAGCCCAGCCCTGGCTGGGGGTACAGCCCAGCCCTGGCTGGGGGTACAGCCCAGCCCTGGCTGGGGTACAGCCCAGGGGACGGGGGTACAACCCAGGCGGTGGGCACAAAGCAGGGAGGAGTACATTTGCCATCTTACGAGCAGTGAGGCGGCGAGGAGGAGGGAGGAGAGCTGTCTGGAGATTAAAAGGTGCACGATGTGGGGGGAGGGGGGGAGCATATTTATAGGGGGGGGGGGGAGCATATTTATAGGGGGAGGGGGGGGAGCATATTTATAGTGCAACGAGGAGGTAACAGATTAATGAACTGGTGAACCAAGGTGATAACTATTACGAGCTTTCCATAAACAAACCGCCTAGTTTCAATCTAATGGTGTGATGCTGTTTAGAACCCTCGGTAATCCTTTATTAATCTTTGTAAACCTTTTAAACCTTTGTAAATTGATTAACTGGTGTATCAAAAGGGAATAATATTAGAAAATGCAGCACAAAGCCATATTTTCTTGTATTTCTTTATGTTACTACTACATATCGAAGCAGTTTATAGATTTACAACCGTATGTGTTAATATATCATACTTTTCAGTACTGCTGTGTATGTATGTATTTATATACGGCCAGCCAAAAGGGTAAGGGCACCTATACCACATACGAAAACGCCACCTTACTCTTCGTCTTCAATTTACAACAAGCTATGCCAAATTCTTGAGTAATTTGACCCTCACGATGACCTTGACCTCCGGAAACCAGTGTAATTCAATTCATTTTTGAAAGCCAAAAAGGGAGCTGGTGTTTACGTAATAAAAGTTTTGTTTACTGAAGTCCCGAGTGCTTTTGGTGTTACATGTGTGGTGTAGAGGCCTGGGACGGTAAGTTGTGGACAAACGTACCATACTAACACACCAAAACACTCACGAAATTATTGCCAAGTTTCGTTGAACTGAATCAGTTATGGATGTGTCAAGATTCGCCAGGTCGCCACTGGTATCACAGGTAGAAGTGCTGGGATTTTTTTTAGCCGCCTACAACAGGCGACTCGTTAACTCTACCGCCCACATCAGTTAACTCTACCGCCCACAACAGTTAACTCTACCGCCCACATCAGTTAACTCTACCGCCCACATCAGTTAACTCTACCGCCCACAACAGTTAACTCTACCGCCCACAACAGTTAACTCTACCGCCCACATCAGTTAACTCTACCGCCCACAACAGTTAACTCTTCCGCCCACAACAGGAATAGTCAAGGAGATGAGGTAATTATGAAGTATTTACAAGTTAGAATACACAGTTTCAAAGTAAGTTGGTTAATTTTCTCGTGATTCATCCATTCCTCTCTCGCTCTTACTGATTTATACTTTTAACTAATTTCCTGTCATTTACTCTCACCTACTGTAAAGGATTTGGGTGAACTCATGCCGAAAGACCTTAACTTTAAAGAACACAATAAAGTAGCAGTCACAACTGTAAGAAAAATGACAGGTTGGATAACGAGAACCTTTCACACTCTAGATGCTATACCAATGATGATACTTTTCAAGACGCTATTGCTCTCTGGAGTGGAATACTGCTGCACAATGACAGCCCCTTTCAAAGCTGGAAAATTGCTGACCTGGAGAGCGTGCAGAGATCCTCTACTGTTAGAATCCACTTAGAAAAATATCTAAACTACTGGGACCGACTAAAGAGCCTAAATCTGTATTCTCTTGAGCACAGGCGGGAGAGATACATGATAATTTACACGTGGAAAATAGTAGAGGGGCTGGTCCCAAATCTGCACACAGAAATAACATCACACAAGACCAGAAGGCATGGCAGGATGTGCAGAATACCCCCATTGAAGAGCAGAGGTGCAATAGGTACTCTGAGAGAGAACTCTACCAACATCAGAGACCCAAGACTGTTCAACATGCTTCCACTACACATAAAGGGCGTAACTGGCCGACCGCTCACAGTGTTCAAGAGAGAGAACTCGATAAGCAACTCCAAAGGATACCTGATCAACCAGGCTGTGATTCATACGTCAGGCTGCGAGCAGCCGCGCCTGGTTGACCAGTCCAGCAACAAGGAGGTCTGGTCGACGACCGGGCCGCGGGGACGCTAAGCCCCGGAAACACCTCAAGGTAAGGTACTCCGTCTCCCCTCTCATCAGGTCTCCCTCACATACACAATCATCATTAGGTCTCCCACACACTCATCACTTTAATTAGGATCAAGACAACTTGCACCAACCTGTGTATGAGTGTGCTGCTCGTATGTATGAGAAAATGAGCGTGATCCTACGCAATGAGTTCATAAGTAAGCGTGCACATTTGCATGAGGTATTGGGTAAGTGTGCACTAGTGTGATTACCTGCCAGTTCTAGCACTCACCTGAGTGGACGGACGTCATGTCCTCACTTCCATACTTCATTTTGGTATTCAACAGTTCAATAAAACCTTAAATACGAGCTACATGTACTTAAATGAAACTAACGATAAACAAATCCTTGGAAAGCAGCCACATATTTCCAATTACAGCTTTTAACACGCAAATTGCAACATTTGCGCTTGAGAATGTCTAATATACTGTCATATATATTTATCAAAATCATTCGTTCAATAAATTGTTCAATAAATGTACTTCTTTCCGTAATTAACATTATTTTTGGATTATGCTTCATTAAATTGTCACTTTATATCGTGAAAGCCTGTGATGTGCGATGTTGTTGATTTTGCGGACTTAAATACATTACTTTTCTTTATATCATAATCCAGTTTTTGTCCTATTATTTTTGGGGTAAAATACTACACAAAAAATGTCGAGGTTATATCTTCCTCTGATATTTACACCTGATAATATAACATGATTTTTGTATTTGATTTAGTCAGATGTGTATATTAATGTAAGACAACAGTCTGTGAGAAATATGTTGGAGTACCCACAAGCACACTCATACTAACACACATACATATATACATACATACATACATACACGCTGACCAAAGAGCCAGAGCTCAACTCCCGCGAGTACAACTAGGTGAGTACATACACAAATTGATAGGGTCCTCGCAGCCGAGTGGAGAGCGCTCTGGGGTCGTAGTAATAAGGGCCCGGGCTCGATTCTCGGTCGAGGCAGAATCAAATATGCAGAGTTTCTTTACCTGATGCGTTTGTTCACCTAGCAGTAAATAGGTACCCGGGAATTATACAGCCGCTACGGGCTTTATCCTCAGGATGTGTGTGTGTGTGTGAGAAAGAGAGAGAAATATATGGAATACAGGAGGGGTGAATCCTGAATCAAAACATTAGACAACTGACGGTTAGAAAGTCAGGGTCCAAGATCTAACAGCTTCACCTTGCAGGCACAAATAGTATATACACACACACACACACACACACACACACACACACACACACACACACACACACACACACACACACACAGACACACACACACACACACACACACACACACACACACACACACACAGACACACACACACACACACACACACACACACACACACACACACACACACACACACACACAAGAGTCACCACAGAAAATATCACTCACAATTCCCAAGGCAGTAGAGGGCCAGGCCACACAACAGTGCTCATATTAAAGCCTATCCAACCCTTTACTTGCGACTGCCCAAAACACTCATCATCAACACAGATTCAATTTTCCCGCGCATTTACTAATTTTAGCCCAATGAAAAAAATTCAACGACCGCAGGTGAGATCCGGCACCTCATTTGTCTCTCTCCCCGGAATACAAGCGCTGGATCGCATGCAAACCTCCGGCATTACGGTATTAACTTCAATGACCAACATTTTACAGTCCGAAATGAGAGAGGACGGAGCAGGCAACGCACAAAACATGGTCTTCAAACATGGAACTGTCCCTACAATAAGACTTTGGACTGAAATATGCTTTTACACGGAATATGAATAGGTTTAATACCTTGCTTTAGAGGCGAGGAAAGACAGGGATGGGGGGAGGGGTGCGACCCAAGAGGGAAGATAGGAGGGGATACAAGAAATATAGAGGGCGACAGAATAGGGAACAGGGGGAAGAGGGAGGTTTAGAAGGGAAGAAGCAGGGATGGGGAAAAAGAAATGATGGGAAAGAGGTAAGAATACATAGATTGTGGGAAAGCCAGTGGCAGGAATGAGAAGGGGGAGTTACCAAAGGAAGATGGAGAAGGCAAGTTATTGAAGGGAAGAACTGTAAATAGATAAGAGGCATTGCAAGATGTAAAACTCACTCAGGAATGACAAAGATATTCAAACTACAGCTCTTTGTGAACTAGATATGGACTATATGAGAAAATCAACTGCAGCAATGCGAGGATTCGAACCCTCGACTTTGGGTACTATCAAGCCACGCACTTTACCTCTGGACCACGACATGGCATAACCCCCTCATTGTTTCTCAATGATCTATCT
Organism: Procambarus virginalis; assembly: GCA_020271785.1. Classification (NCBI taxonomy): domain Eukaryota; kingdom Metazoa; phylum Arthropoda; class Malacostraca; order Decapoda; family Cambaridae; genus Procambarus; species Procambarus virginalis. Next base: position 8,954,824 of record WNGS01039543.1, on the reverse strand, counting down.
CGTTAGTATGATTTCCATCTGTATGGACTATATATTTTGTCTTTATCATCCATTTTTATATAAAAAAAATACTGTGTACACAGTGTAGACAGACTGAGGCGAAGATAGGCACACCCTGATTTCCCAGTTGTCCATAAGTCAGGTATAAACAAGGATTTTCCCCTTGGTCGTTTCCCCTCACGTTACAAATCACTTCTGGAACTGGAATAACCGATTTTAGCATCACAATACACACGCAAACATTGGTTACGATTGTGAGTTTCATCATTGTTTATCCATTTCATAGCGAACGTGGTTGTTGGCGAGTCGCAAAAGCACACAAACGGGTTCCAATGGCGTCAGGGCGATCGTTAGAGATATTGCCAGTGCTTCATACAGCAACTCTACAAGCCAAAGCTTGTACGATATATCATAAAAAGGAGGCCCCGCCTCTCTCTCTCTCTCTCCTTCTCGGCTCCAAAAAGCCTTTTCATCTATATAATATACTTGGCCAGAAATATGCACAATTCGCAGTGTGTGTGTACTCACCTAGTTGTGCTTGAAGGAGTTGAACTTTGGCTCTTTGGTCCCGCCTCTCAACTGTCAATCAACTGGTATACAGATTCCTGAGCCTATTGGGCTCTATCATATGTACATTTGAAACTATGTATAGTCAGCCTCCACCACATCACTATTTAATGCATTCCATTTATTAACTACTATGACACTGAAAAAATTCTTTCTACTGTCTCTGTGGTTCATCTGGGTACTAAGTTTCCACCTGTTTCCCCTTGTTCGTGTTCCACCCGTGCTAAAGAGTTTGTCTTTGTCCACCCTGTTAATGTACTTATAATCAGTCTCTAGAATATTTACCCGTAATTAATATTTGTAATTATTACCTATAATCAGCATTTACAATAGTTCCCATAACTGTCTGTACTCTATAATAAATGACGGCAGGCGCATGACGGGAAGGACTAAATTAAGGGCAAAATGGACGTTGTGGACAGCAGCGCACAAATTAGGGTACTTTGGTTTGATTTAAGTGAGCAAGAAAGACTTAACCTGTCCTCACGCTTTGTGCTCTGAATCACTACTACATTATTCAAGCAACTGAAAATCGTGAATTATCATTTCAATGTCATTTTAATTATATTTTTACATAAATATTTCACATGAGATGAGATAAAGGGGAAAACAATTTGAGAAATAACATCAATAATCTTTTGGAATCTAGTTCAGGTAACTAACTTATAGTTCTGAATTACTGAATTATATGTACAAACCATATTTACTCTTCCGTCTAGTGTAGTAGCACTGGGCTTAAAAAGGACTTGAAAAAAACACTGGCTGCATATCTTACGGAAAAACAAACACATGAGAATTCATGTTTTAACTTCCGTTTTCGTATTTCCGAATGATCGCCTGAACAATAAAAATACTAATCTACTAAATAAGGAGAATATGAGGAGAAGCCACTAAGCCAGTATCACTATGAAGAACATGGAAGGGATATGAGGACAGGAAAATTAAGTTTCTTCATTTATTATGCACACCCCATACCCATCCCGTAGGCGGAGGTGGAATGGGTTACAGAGGCATATAATGGGTTCAGGGACTGACCCCAACATCTCATTTACCTAAGCAAGAAACAATTTTGTGAAGACAGTTTACACAATTTTCCTTTTCTTTAACAGAAACACATGTACATATATGAATAGTCTTTTTAGGAGCTGCGATTTCAGGACGCACCGATGGAAAGGTACCAATATAACCAAATGAGCCTTCAGCGTAAGTGAACATTCAACATAGGTAAGCGTACATCCAACATAGGTAAGTGAGCCTCCAACATGGAGACAAAAATGTTGCTCACTGTCAAAAACACACTAAAATATCTCATCACAGTTCATATACATTTTGATATATCCAAATACACACACAAAAAAAAAAAAAAAAAAAAAAAAAGACCTCGGTGTACCACAACGATTTAAATACTAGAGGAAAACCCCATTTACGGACAAAACGCACAAAACCCCAAAAAAGAAAAGCCAGCTTATGCAAGTCAAGGAAAACGACCATTACATAATATTAAGAGGAAAAAGAGGCACCTCCCAGCGCCGGAGAGTCGTAAAGTACCGCACTAATCTGCTGGACTGGACCCCGCGGCCTCCAACCAGCAAGAGGAAGGCTATTTAGGCAAATATATTCATGCAATAGTTTTGATAACAGCTCTGGCGAAGATAACTGTTATCGCGGGCGACAATTAAATGAAGGAGAGAAGGTAATTATAAGTCTTTACGATGGCATGTAGTTTGGAGGGCACCTTACGGCATCAGCTTGTGACCTGAGCTGTCGTGGGAGGATTGTTTGCCAGTTTACTGGTTGTTGTTCAGAGACGAATGACTAAGGTTCCGGAGGTTGTATTAGGCCGGGAGGTGCTCCATCTGAGTACAGCCGAGGTTCTGGAGGCTAGGGGAAGGTGCTCCACCTTGTGTGACTCATGAGAGAGGAATGAACCGCTACACGTAATTACTTTGCAAAATCATCACTCACTCCCCCTACTAAATATAAAAAATGCATTTACCAAGTGCAAAAACAAACGCAAAGTTCATGCACAGATGTGAGCAAATTTTAAACGTGTGCGTGACAATGATGTGATCACAGTCAAAACATCTGTGTGACAAATATGTGATAAAATGTTAAATATTTACGAGACAAAGACTCAAGAGATCATCAAGCCTTAATTAAAATTCTCCATGTGTTCAGCTGGACCACACAGACTCTGATCCAGCCACACTAACACTAGTAGGATTTTTCTCCTACAACACTGTAAATTGTATATTAATACACTTTTGAATTCCATAAAATATCTGATTAAATGATGTATAGTTTTTGTATCGCGTACCTTCAAGTTCTTTTCGACTGAGCATGACTGTGCAGATATTGTAATGAGTATAGGTCAAATATTTACCTTTTCCGTTCGCTTCCTCTCTCCCATTGCCTCATTTGCATGTCGCATTTTACATGCAATACCTTAAAAAATTATACATTAATCAAATAAACTAGAAATCGTGGACTTGTCAAGTCATTTCGCGGAATTGATCAAAATCCATTAAGTTTATATGCATATTCAATGAAGTGGAAGTCAAACTGTCAAATTCTTCTAATTTGTCGGCAGAATTGAATTCACCAGTCACGATTTTGCAAATGCTGTTTGTATGCTGTTTTCATTAAGGTCTATTGAACGTTGCGTTCTGAAAAAGACTCCTTTTTTAAGAGGGAACTGTCGCTTGCTTTGCTCACATGGTGCATCTTAACTCTGAAATAACTGTGAAATGATTGTAGCTTCAATATTTAATCATTGTAACTTTACCTAGACAATTACATCATTGTCTACAATGACAGGATACGATAAATCATTAACCAATGGGTAACCAAGGTTGAATGACGATTCATTTTGGACCGTGTTCATTACGTACGTCAGAATAATCGTGGATTATGCAGCGCCGGCATAAAGACCAGACCTCATCAAATACAAGATAAAGTTGGAAAAGTCGATAAGCATGCAACCAGACTACTCCAAGTACTGTTGGCCATGAGTTACGAGGAAAGATTAGTGCAACTAAATCTCAAGCCACAATCACAGGATTTTTGGGAAACATGATTACCACCTACAAAATTCTCAGATGAATTGGACAAAGATAATTTGGATCGGGGGTACACTAAAATGGGAACACAAGAGACATGTGTTATAAAATAAAATAAATAATAATGAATCTGCCTCCACCAGAAATGGTGAAGGTAGACTGACTTCACACAACAGTTTTAAATATAATATATATTAAATATTTTTATATGTTTATATATAATATTCTTGGAAAAATTATCACCAGTTGATTGAAAGTTGAGAGGAGAGACCAAGGAGCCGAAGCTCAACCCCTTCAAGAACAATTTAGGCCAATAGGTAGGTACAAACACATATACTCACACGCAACTCAATTCAAGACAACACACTCCAACACAATCAACCCACTACAGCACAATACACTACAGCACAATACAACACTAAAGAACAACACACTACATTACAATGCAATACAGCACAATACANATATATATAGACAAACTAGAACTCTGCTCCAGGACTGTGGCGTACCATCTGAGCTCACGGTACCAGGAGCAAGATAAACCATTCAGGTTTATCATATTATATATATATATATATATATAATATATATATATATTAATATATATATATATATATATCAATACAGAATATGCAGCCATATTCAATGAAACATGTATAAATGAAAACCTACTGCCAGTATACACCAATATATATCAAGTTATCTAGGAAAGAGTTTTTCTCCAGTTAGATCTCGAGGAGGGAAAACCTCCGAGCCCCAAGTTGATATCAAATTTGGTGGATTGGTCGGCCAGGCTGAGATGAGAGCAAGACCTTAAAATATGGATGCGGGCCTCATGTAGGTCATGCTTATAAAGAATTGGATATTGAATCTCTCATGCGCGGACTGTCGCCAGAAGAGGCCAGATATTGTCAATATTCTATTTTATTGTCTTCTAGAAAAACAGGTTATTTCAATATTGGTCTTGCGTGTGTGTGTGTTTGTCAGGTGAAGGGCTTTTCAGACTTTCTAGTTGTACTCACCTACTTGTGTTTACGGCGGTTGATCTTCGGGTCTTCAGACCCGTCCGGACCAATACTCTCTAACATTAATCTTATGTTATCTGAAATGACTTTATCAACGTATGTTGTATTGTAACTCTTCGACAAGAAACCACGAGAATCTTGTGTAGCTGTGAGAATATTCAGGCTATACAGTGAGATCGAACTTGTATCTCTGGACTCACCAGCCACACGCACTACCAATGGAGCCATGATGAGCTATTAGGAATTTTAGTACTTCTCGTTTAAATGCTTTTTGACCTGATCATAGTTTAGTCGAAAGTACGTGTGCCTGAGGAGTCTAGAAATGCAAGTTCGAGCCCATCAAATAATTTTAATATTTTCTCCACATTACTTCTTGCCTATTTATCGTTTTTGTAATGTGTTATTAGAGTCATCACTATTGCTACTATAAATCCACAAGAGCCGTGATAAGGGTTCGAACCTATGCCCTGGGGTGTTCCCAGGCACACTCTAGTCTCATCAAGGCTCTTGTGGATTTGTTCATTGCTACTATATTGTATTTTTCCTGCCCGAAACGCTTTGCGTAATAGTGACCTTAGGCATTGCATGTACTAACTCTATCTATAAATCCATAAATGTTTGTATCACACTTTTATGTATGTACTTTACCTGAATAAACATTTGAATTTGAATTTGAATTTAACAATGCTACTCCTGACGACAACTTTAACATTTTGTTTTGAATGAGTGTAAGATTCAAGACCTTGAAGACCTTTGATACAACCATCGTTTCCTCCGCTCACCAAACAAGGTCGTTGAGCACATCATTAGTCTGGACTCTCAGTTCTCTGAGAGCAACAGACGCCGCTCACAAAACAAGACCAAGATGACTTGTGAACAGCTCACGGAAATATGGATAAAAAGCGTTCACTAATTTATCAACTAAATTTAACATCTGAGGTTGTATTCAACACCATATTTTTCGCTTCTGTTTATTTAGGCCTAAGTATCATTGGTAGGTTGAATATTCACATTCTAAATAATAAAAAGTTGTCGCGTTCGTTCCCGACTCACAATCGGGAATTCCGGGTTCGAATCCCTTTGTGGGATTGAAATGGCTAGGATCTTTTTTAATCACCTAATGCAGCTGTTCACCAACAGTAAATAGGTACCCATGAGTTAATCAACTTGTTGTGAGGTTGCATCCTCAGGAGGGTCAATAGTTCGACCTTTGGGGGGGGGGGGGGAACGTAGATATAAGCCCAACATGTATATATACACTGGCTGCATGTCCCCAGACACAATGAATTATTATATGAGTTAATGAATTACTATATGAGAAAATTTCATTACCTAATTAGGCATTAGTATTTGTACTGCTTATAATTCATTTTGACGGACACAGAAAGGCTGTGAATAAATATATATATACAGTATATATATATATATATATATATATATATATATATATATATATATATATAGAGTATATATATATATATATATATATATATATATATATATATATATATATATATATATATATATATACACACACGTTAGGGTTATACCGAGGTATTTCCAAGCTCCAACTACTGACCCCTTCCCAGGATGCAACCTTATCTTGCAGCATATGTTGCTTACCGATAGGTGAACAGTGGCATTAGGTAATAGGAAATGTGCTCAAACATTTGTCTCGTCTGGGATTTCGAACCCAGGATTCCAAGTTGAGGGTCAAGAACGAACCCAACTGAACCACAGACACCCTCTGTGACACCCAATTAAACCTATTTTAAACCAATATATATATATATATATATATATATATATATATATATATATATATATATATATTATATATACATATACATATATATATATATATATATATATATATATATTATATATATATATATATTCAGAGGGCATTACTCATACTCTCATACTTATCAGCAATTTTGCAGACCTGATGAGGAATATTATTTCTCTTCTGCTATTTCTCTTCCGTTCTTTACTGCTCTTCTACTCTCTCCACACCTTTCTTTATCGCCTTCCCTCCCTCCCTCCATCCTCCTCCTCCTCCTCCCTCCATCCTCATAATTCAGGTGACCCCGCCTAGCCATCCCCCCACCTCTCCTATCCATTCATTCTTTCTCTTTTTCTCGTCTTCACTCTCTCCGCTTTCTTTCTCTGGTCTCGTTATTCCTCATTCCTTCACGAACTGGGTTTCTAGGATATATTTAGTTTTCCCTTGTTACCTGATTTTTACTGCGACTGTTTTGTTTCTAAGTGTTTCTTCTTCCTCGTCTGTTCTTGGCTTTCTTTGATGGTTGCCTGTTGATCTTGTCTTGTTTTTATCTTCGACAGCTCTCTTCCTCTCTTTCTCCTTGTCACCTTTTTTTCTCCCGTCGCTTTCTCACTCTCCTATTTACCTCGCCACTGCTCTCCCTGCCCCTCCACCACCTCTTCCACTGCTATTCCCATGGCCACCACATCCTCCTCTCCTCCATAACTCTGCACACCCCGCCCTCTCCCCACTCATCACAATGCCTCTCACTCATCCTCTCCTCCCCTTCCTCCTCCTGTCTCTGGCTGGCTGGCTGTGTCTCTGCATGGCTTACTCTGTCTCTGGCTGGCTGGCTGGCTGGCTCTGTTTATGGTTTGCTCTGCCTCTGGCTGTCAACTTGGCTGACAGTGCTGGGTCTCCCTAAGATGGCCGTGGAGGGAAATGTCTCTTTAAATCAAGTTACTATCTACTGACACTTTCACTTTTGTTCTGTCGACTTTCTATACTTTCAAATATATTTAAAAACGGTCATTAAATTTTCATTTAACTGCTTTTATGACACTTTTATTCTCCGTATTTGAACCCAATTAAACTTTATTTGCGTGAATTCAATTTCCTTCTATCAAGCTTCACACTTCGTAGTTCTTTAATTTATTCTGATGTATTTATTCGCTATTCTCTACCCTGTATCCTGCTTCATTATTTACTCTTTGTTACTCACCCTCGGACCACTATGATGAGTGGTCCGAGGATGAGTCTCTTCTCCTTCGAGTTCCAATTTATGTTATGCCGTATTTCTAATGTATTTTTGCTCATGTCTCTATTATGAACTCGACGATCATGGCAATGTTTGTGTCAAAATTCCCGAACCCTTGACCAGCAAGTGTAGCATACTCTTGGTGGGACCTCTATCACATTTAGGTACAGGTGTGTGGGTGCAGGTGTGTTGTAGAAACAGAAAGATTCCAATGTTTCTAAGTTGTTTCATTGACCTTTTCCAATTCGTCAAATCATGTGACACATGTTATACACATGTTATTATGAGGAAAAAATGTCACACAGATGAAGAATGTCAACTAAGCAAGATGTCTGTGGCCGAATGACACTTCCTACACCGACAGTGATATTTGAAGAGGAACGCATTCCATTCTAAGTGCTTTACGAGCATAATATTGTCCATCTGCTAACGCAGGCAGAATATTAACGTGAAGGAGTGGAAGACGAACGAAATTTATATGGTCTCTTTCTAATTTTTAGCCCGTTGGGAAAACTTCCTTCTTGCCATATTCTGTTAGGCATGCCTATTATGAAAGTTAATGACACCTTATGTCTGAGTGTGGCTAGGGTACCTAAACGTGGAACAGAAGTAGAAGAGGATTGATGTTGACACGGAACGTCAGTAGCCGTAAGGAGAGGAAAGGGAAAGGGGGGGAATAACCCCTCTATGTAAACCCCATAGCACCACAATGGTTTACTTGTTAATGATTAACAGAGTTCTGCAGTTCACGCAGCCTGGCCTGTGGCTATCCTTTCCCGGTGATTGCCTGGTCTCTGAGGCTGTCTTCACAGCCCAAAGGCCTACATAGCCATCACAGCCAAGCTGAGCCCGAAACTCAAATAAAAACTTGTTCAATTTCCTCTTGAAGTGACGTTCGGCGACATTTCTTATATTTGACGGCAGATCAAAAAGTCATTGAGCTCTGATTTTTACACTGCGTTCATTCGTTTCTTTTACAAAAGTATATTATGAGATCTATCTCTGCTCTGTTCCAAGGAATATAGTTTTTCGATTGGGACATACCTTACCTTGATATCTTGAGTATCCCAAGGTATCATGATATCTTGGGTGCCAGCAGTTCAGGTGCTTCACTGATCCTATGTGTTCAGTAAAAGATCTCATACGGAAACTCAGAAAACATATGGTGGAGCTACACTGGAAAACAATGAGAGTTGATATTGAATGCCTGAGAGCGTACACATGAACAAATAATGGCTATAAACCTGGAACACCAGGGGCGTTGCGAGGTTCTAGACCTAGAACACCAGAGGGCGTTGCGAGGTCCTAGACCTGGAACACCAGAGGGCGTTGCGAGGTTCTAGACCTAGAACACCAGAGGGCGTGCGAGGTCCTAGACCTGGAACACCAGAGGCGTGCGAGGTTCTAGACTAGAACACAGAGGGCGTTGAGAGGTCCTAGACCTGAAACACCAGTTCTTTTCATGTTGTTGTACACATGGAAAAAAACACTATGTGCAGACATGAGAAAGCAGTGGGCGTGGGCAGGGCGAATGTGTGGGCGTTGGCAAGATTTGTATGGGCGTGGGGTGTGGCGTGGGTTACAGGTTTGGTGATATGGGTGTCGCTCTCCCGGCTCGCTCCCTCCACTATAATTTTGCTTGCCATAAATCACCATAAGACACCGGTGTAAGGGAGTTTAGGCTCGGGGTCCTCGCCTCAGTCACGGCAGTTGTGGCCACACACTGAAATTATCCTCAGTAATTTCTCATAATTATATAAGACACAAAAATAATAATATTGAAGAATTATTCTGCGATAATTATTATGTTAATCATGTCATATTATATATATATATATATATATATATATATATATATATATATATATATATATATATTATATATATATATATATATACACGAACAAGCCTGGATGGTCCCCAGGCATATATGCAACTGAAAACTCCACACCCCAGAAGTGACTCAAACCCATACTGCCAGGAGCACTATGTAACTGGTGTAAAGGAGACCTTAACCACTCGACCATCAGTGACCGTACAAAAGTTGATGGTAGCCGAGGCTATTTGCCCATCATCCCGACGGCACTTTGATGGTAATCTTGGGCATAGTTATTTTATAGAATCACCTCACTTTGTGGGGCCACATGAGTAACACAAATGCGAATAAGCCTGAATGGTCCCCAGGCATATATGCAACTGAAAACTCCACTCCCCCAGAAGTGACTCGAACCATACTGCCAGGAGCACTATGCAATTGGTGTACAGGAGACTTTAACCACTCGACCATCAGTGACTATAAAAAATATCTTTTGTACGGTCAGTATTGTATGGATGGTCGAGTGGTTAAGGTCTCCTGTACACCAGTTGCATTGTGCTCCTGGCAGTATGGGTTCGAGTCACATCTGGGGTGTGGAGTTTTTAGTTATATATATATATATATATATATATATATATATATATATATATATATATTTATAATATATTTTTCTCCATCTACCCTACCCTGCACCAGCTTATCTATTATTCACAAATTGCCCTGCATATCCATGTAATCTTAGAGAGGATGGAATCTTTCATTTAGCGAAATCGGAAATTCATATGGTTTGTCATTTCATACAAGGAACGGTTTTAACGCGGGCTTGACAGTGACCTGCTTATGGTTATCCTCGAGTAGAGACCCCTGCAAAGTTTAGTGAGGTTAGCCCCAGACGTCTGGCCCCAACCTCGAACATACAAACATTTCCTTCTAAAGATACAGATATGTTTATTACACTGGTACAAAAACGCACCAACACCAGCTTATACCGACAGTAAATCAAGTTCTTGTGTACAAACTCTCCAACACTAATGACGGACATAAATCACAATTCTTTTAATCATAATGGAAGCAGGGCATAATTAGGAGTGATATTTTAACTTGTGGGCTATTATAATGCTCTCGTTTACTCGTTGCTCTTGTGTATAGTTCAAGCTTTATTTTCAGCTTGGTGTTTACAATGATTCCTCTTATCTCTTGTGTTTGTGATTTAATTTTCTTTGTTGCTTAATGCTCTCGTTGAAATGAAATATATCACAGAACTAGCTATGTTGAGAGGTAATTCGTAAAGAAATATATTATGGAAATACAATTATCCAGCACTCTCACATTAAACCCCTCCACCACCTCTTTACGTTTTCATAAACAAAATTGAGGAAAAATGTAAAGAGTAAGAAAGAGGGAAAAGTTTTACTTCCAATTGGCACGCTAATTCCCTGCCAAGCTTGAGAGACTCCTTGTGAAGCCTGAGACTTCTTCCAAGCGAGAGACTCCCTGTCAAGCTTGAGAGACTCCCTGTAAAGCTTGAAAGACTCCCTGCCATCCTCAAGACACTCCCTGCAAGTTAGAGACTGCCAAGCATGAGAGCCTCCCTGCCAAGCCTGAGAGCTTCCATGCCAAGCTTGAGAGCCTCCCTGCCAAGCTTAAGAGATTCGCATAACATTTGTATCCTGCTCACCACTTTATTTGTGGAGAACTGCCTGAAAATATGAAGACTTTATCCTGTTTATCTTCCGTTTGTAGATCAATGCTCTCCAAGTGGGATGGGAAGTGTTGGAGGGTTGTAAAGCGCAGTGCTCAGACCTATTCTCGTCCCCACTCTTGGTCATCACCCGCAGTATCTCCTCCTCCCATCTCCCATTCATCAGATCTTTTGCCTCTTGCCATTCATTATCATGCCTCCGCTGCCTCCCCATTCATCACTCTGGCCTCCTCCCACCCCCCTTCCCCCTGTAGTCGCTCTGCTCCTCCTCCTTCCTGCTCCATCTCCTCCCCAACATAAGCCCACAAGAAATAAGAATACGCTCTTCGCGCGGCGAGCCAACTTAATTAATTTGTCACTAATGACCTATTTTTCTTAATGTTCTTCCCCACGCGGGCTTCTGGCGGGGGCATTATGGCTGGCTTGGTTATTTAGCCAGCGGTCGACGGGATGCACTTATGATGAACTCATGCGGCCGGGAGCAGCTCTTATTTCACAGAGGCGTGGAGCCGGTTCTCTGGGGTTCCTTGACCCGGTACTGGGGCTCCTGTACCCGGTTCATGGGCTCCTAGACCCGGTCCTCGGGCTGCTGGACCCGGTTCATGGGCTCCTGGATCAGGTATTGGGGCTGTTGGACTCGGTACTAGGGTTCCTTGGTCATGTATTGCCGTTCATGGACTCAGTACTGGAGATCCTAGAGCCAGAACTGGGGCTCCTGGGACGGTGCTATAGCTCCTGGGTCAGGTCCTCAGGCTCCTAGACCCGGGCTTCAGGCTAGAGGCGGCACTGAATGTTCCCGTAGGCTTGGGGACTATTCAAGCTTTGCACACACATGTACAATGAGTACCACCCTTGCATGTTCAAGCAAATAATGAACATAACTGTTGCCAAAATGAATCACGGGTGTTGAAGGGTGTACATATGGCTCTCACGAACTTCCTACACTTGTATGCAACTGCTGTTGTAGTGGTTACGGTGCTAATCAGTGGGATGACCCTAGCCGCCTAGGTTCGAATCCTTGATGGGTCATTAGAGTTTGTACCTAATTATGTCGTTGATCTCGTCGTGTCTTGTATGTTTTCCCCAGTGCAGACCACATTCATCAGCACCTGCCTCGTTGCAGATGCAAATATCTACATATATATATTACGACCCTACGGAACGGGCCAACAGTGCGGCCCTATCGTATATTCTATGCTACACCCTTATGGTGCGGTGCTACGGTACATACTTATGGTTTGGCTCTATGGTACACTCTTAAGGTACGACCCTCACCTCACCCAACACGAAAGCACTTCAAAATACTCATTCAGTTGGTGCTGCCTTTCCTGTTCCTAAACACTACCTTCAATAAAAGATTCTTGTATCAGTATTGGACAAGTGGCAAGTGATCGCTTTGATACCGTGTTTGTTTGTTCTGGTTACCATACTTTTACAGAATTTGGTTCGCCATTGTCTATTCAAGTTGGCTGGGTCCTACTACAAACCAGCGAGATAAAGCATGTATGTTTTTTGCGTGTCTTCAGCTACGGAGTGAGTGAGTGACGACGTTGCCTTTGACATTATTCATATGTGATCAGCTATTCCAATATTGTCATTCCTTCCTTCAACATTCTTCAGGTAATCGGATGTCGAGGAAACGCAGATATCCATTAAATTATGCTTTGATTTGAGTAAATCTAGTCGACCCTATGAGCTCTTCGCGTTGTAAATGTCTTTCGTTGTTACCTTCGTCGCGGAGGAAAGAGGGAATTGGAACAATTTACACTTTTTCGCCACTTTTCATATTTGTTCTTTTGCAGATGATAAAACACATTTTATCCCATGACATCAGACGCGGTAAAACAATTCACACTCTTCACTATTTCTAACACTTATTCAAGATTCGGAACGTCCCTACAAATATTTTTCCAACGAATATAAACTTGTTTCTTTCAGGTAAGAAAATAAGAGTCCATTCTATTCGATGTCGGCTTCTGAGTTCAATGTATTTCTTTCCCGTTTCCGCTGAGTCTTCGGAAAACACTTTCCAAACTCGATTTTCCTTAGAGATTGCAGACATTTCCCGGCAGAGCCGAGAGGTCACGCTTGTTAGTGAAGCATTGTTGGGTGAGGGGGGAGGTCAAGTGAGACGAGTGGTCGAGGCTTCTAGTGTGGAGGACTTGGGTCAACAATACCATGAGTGTCTGGACCATCACCATATAGTTACCGCAGCCTTGAACAGTATGAACATATTTTCTTATAACAAACACAAAACGTTCCTACGCTACACTCACATCCCCTGACCCAGATACGCACACCCCTTCCTCTTGAAAGGTGGGACCCAAGAGCCTTAGCACATTCCCCGCAAATACAACTATGGTAGAACAATTTAGTGAGTACACACACACCTGGGAGGAGAAAACATCATATCAAACTCCAGAGACCTACCAGAGGTTTTGAAAACGGCCAATATCTTTGCCATCTTTCCATAAAATATGGTCCCAAATACACAAGAGAAGAGGAAGACAAGCTCCTTCGAACTTCTGACCAATATCACTAACAAGTATTACATACAAGTATTTAGATAGAATAATCCAAAACAGATTTGAAGAGCATGTCGATACGTGGATTGTACTAAATCCACCAACATGGATTCAGTAGAGGAAAATTCTTCTTATTAGCGTTCTATGGTAAGAGATTCAAAAGAGTAAAACAATGGCGAGAGAGAAAGGCAAACTGCATCTTCTGTGACTGGTACAAAGTACCGAACACTTCAACACCAAGGACCCGTACTCAAACATGTGCAACAAGCTAGTGTATCAGGGAAAGTGCGACCTTTGGTCAGAGAGTTCCACTCAGGAGGGAAACAGAGGATCACAGCGACATATGACACAGCAGAGTGATGAAAGTCAACGAGTCGAGTACGGCAAGTGCCACTACCAAGGACGTACTCTTGCTAATTTACGTCAACAGTTTGGCAGATGGAAGAGGCTCCTTCATATCGAAGTTAACTGATGTTGAAAAGCTGATTAGAAGAACGAGAATAAATACGTATGATATGGTAAAAAACGAACTAGAGATTTTAGATGAAGTTTGAAATATGAAAACAGATCTTTAACCAATATAAACGTAATATTATGAGGATAGGAACAGGAATGAGGCAGGGGTTCAGAGTGAAAGGAGAAAGAGCAGCTTCCTGTGTTAGAAAAGGAGGCGGTCAGGGGAGTATTCGCATGCCCTCCTCAAGGCAGGCGAGATACCAGAACAAAAGGTCTCCTACTCGCATTAAAACGTCGTAACTAAGGTGGCCGCCTCAAAGCACTCGAAAGACAGACACTATTTGGAGCGAAAATAACTTATTGAACTGAGAGATACTGAAGAACCACCTAGCCTCCACCACGTACTCCCATCTAGTGCACATATATATATGTGTGTGTGTGTGTGTGTGTGTGTGTGTGTGTGTGTGTGTGTGTGTGTGTGTGTGTGTGTGTGTGTATTCACCTAGTTGTATTCACCTAGTTGTGTTTGCGGGGATTGAGCTTAGCTCTTTCGGCCCGCCTCTCAACTCTCAATCAACTGTTTACTAACTACTTTTTTTTTCTCCACACCACACACACACACCCCAGGAAGCAGCCCGTGACAGCTGACTAACTCCCAGGTACCTATTTACTGCTAGGTAACAGGGGCATTCAGGGTGAAAGAAACTTTGCCCATTTGTTTCTGCCTCGTGCGGGAATCGAACCCGCGCCACAGAATTACGAGTCCTGCGCGCTATCCACCAGGCTACGAGGCCACCACTGCGTGTGTGTGTGTGTGTTTAGTTACATATAAAATTAAAACAACATCTATATTTATATACACTCACGACTAACGTTTATCCAAATCTGACCAATTGGTAGTGGATAGATTTGATCTAACAATGCAATCTCTTCGAGAAATTGCTATTTGTGAGCAAAGATTTGAATGTAACTCACTTCCAGTTTTGTGCTAGCAAGAGTTGGTTTTCTTTCGCCCTGCAAATAAAAGGTTCAAGTGGTCGGGACAACCAATTGTCTGTAAATAGCTCCCGAGATCGACCTAGTAAAAATTCGAGATTGAATTTTGAAGACTGGTGTATGTTACAGGACGCCTTTGCAATAGTGGTCATCCCTCGTCATTACTGGTCAATATTGGTGATCCATTAGAAGGTGGCGCAGTGGTAATATATTCACGAATCTTGGAACCCACCTATTGGTTACTTTAAGATAAATACTGCGTGTTTACAGCATGTGAGCCACAGTGGGGAAGAGGGTAAGTGTGCCGTCAGGCACTAACTACCATCTATTGATAGTGACAACACTATCAGTTAACAGTAGTTAGATAAGGATCAGTATTCCAAATTTTCTATAAATCTACCCATTCGAGTGTTTCTATACGACACTGAGTTAATCCAGCTATTTCCACTCTCGCAAGTATGGCTGACCTGGTGGAGATCCATCTGTTTTTCGTAGCCTTTTCTCATCTTTCCTTATGAGACTTGTGCATTTTTCTGGGACTTGTTCTAGCTCTTTTCGAACAGATAGCGAGCCCTGGTCGTAAACCTAAAGGCTTCTCGTAATCTATTGTTCAAGATAACGAACCTCGTCGTATACCAATAGGTCTTTCGTTCGCTATCTATTGAGCAACACTGCCACACAACCCGTCATTAACGTGTACGTCTTGGCCACGTGAAACGAACGCCAGCAGCAAGACAATGGTGTACTCGCTTATTTGTAGTCATCTATTCGTGCCTTCAGGATCAAGTATCAGCTCTTGGACCCCGCCTTTAGAGCCGGTGGATGTGTAATGTAACAATTTCCGAAATAATTTCAAATCACATCATGTTTTAAAACTCTGAATGTTGTTGTTGTCTCCAACAACTTGTTTCTTTACAGATAAACAAAAAATGTGACATCTAAATGGCGTATACTTTGGTCATACTTCTCCCCCATCCCCGTGTGTGTGTGTGTGTGTGTGTGTGTGTGTGTGTGTGTGTGTGTGTGTGTGTGTGTGTGTGCGTGTGTGTGTGTGTGTGTGTGTACTCACCTATTACATGCTTTGTGGGAAATTCGAAGTTTTCTCGAATATGAACAGTATTTGACCATTCCTCAGAAAGCGACCCACAACGGTCGACTAACAACCAAGTTCCTAATTACTGCTAGGTAAACAGAGGCAACGGGTGCAAGGAGACGTGCCTAGCTATCTCGCCCTGCCCTGTGTGTGCGCGTGTGTGCGTGTGCGTGTGCGTGTGCGTGTGTGTGTGTGTGTGTGTGTGTGTGTGTGTGTGTGTGTGTGTCAAGTTTCGGGTACAGGTGTCAGTGGTGGAATCCACGATGAAGTTGGGGGAGGGTGGTGAGGAGAGCTTGGGGGAGGGTGGTGGGGAGGCAAGGATACGTAAAGGGTAAGGACAATGTCCAGCGATAGGGATCCCTGTCCGCTGCTCGACATGAGAACAATTGCTTTCTAATGGCCAGTGGTACATCTCATGCTCGGGGTACAGCCCAAGCGGATGGTACAGCCCAGCCCTGGCTGGGGGTACAGCCCAGCCCTAGCTGGGGGTACAGCCCAGCCCTGGCTGGGGGTACAGCCCAGCCCTGGCTGGGGGTACAGCCCAGCCCTGGCTGGGGGTACAGCCCAGCCCTGGCTGGGGGTACAGCCCAGCCCTGGCTGGGGTACAGCCCAGCCCTGGCTGGGGGTACAGCCCAGGGACGGGGGCACAAAGCAGGGAGGAGTACATTTGCCATCTTACGAGCAGTGAGGCGGCGAGGAGGAGGGAGGAGAGCTGTCTGGAGATTAAAAGGTGCACGATGTGGGGGGAGGGGGGGGAGCATATTTATAGGGGGAGGGGGGGAGCATATTTATAGGGGGAGGGGGGGAGCATATTTATAGGGGGAGGGGGGGAGCATATTTATAGTGCAACGAGGAGGTAACAGATTAATGAACTGGTGAACCAAGGTGATAACTATTACGAGCTTTCCATAAACAAACCGCCTAGCTTCAATCTAATGGTGTGATGCTGTTTAGAACCCTCGGTAATCCTTTATTAATCTTTGTAAACCTTTTAAACCTTTGTAAATTGATTAACTGGTGTATCAAAAGGGAATAATATTAGAAAATGCAGCACAAAGCCATATTTTCTTGTATTTCTTTATGTTACTACTACATATCGAAGCAGTTTATAGATTTACAACCGTATGTGTTAATATATCATACTTTTCAGTACTGCTGTGTATGTATGTATTTATATACGGCCAGCCAAAAGGGTAAGGGCACCTATACCACATACGAAAACGCCACCTTACTCTTCGTCTTCAATTTACAACAAGCTATGCCAAATTCTTGAGTAATTTGACCCTCACGATGACCTTGACCTCCGGAAACCAGTGTAATTCAATTTATTTTTGAAAGCCAAAAAGGGAGCTGGTGTTTACGTAATAAAAGTTTTGTTTACTGAAGTCCCGAGTGCTTTTGGTGTTACATGTGTGGTGTAGAGGCCTGGGACGGTAAGTTGTGGACAAACATACCATACTAACACACCAAAACACTCACGAAATTATTGCCAAGTTTCGTTGAACTGAATCAGTTATGGATGTGTCAAGATTCGCCAGGTCGCCACTGGTATCACAGGTAGAAGTACTGGGATTTTTTTTAGCCGCCTACAACAGGCGACTCGTTAACTCTACCGCCCACATCAGTTAACTCTACCGCCCACATCAGTTAACTCTACCGCCCACATCAGTTAACTCTACCGCCCACATCAGTTAACTCTACCGCCCACATCAGTTAACTCTACCGCCCACATCAGTTAACTCTACCGCCCACATCAGTTAACTCTACCGCCCACATCAGTTAACTCTACCGCCCACAACAGGAATAGTCAAGGAGATGAGGTAATTATGAAGTATTTACAAGTTAGAATACACAGTTTCAAAGTAAGTTGGTTAATTTTCTCGTGATTCATCCATTCCTCTCTCGCTCTTACTGATTTATACTTCTAACTAATTTCCTGTCACTTACTCTCACCTACTGTAAAGGATTTGGGTGAACTCATGTCGAAAGACCTTAACTTTAAAGAACACAATAAAGTAGCAGTCACAACTGTAAGAAAAATGACAGGTTGGATAACGAGAACCTTTCACACTCTAGATGCTATACCAATGATGATACTTTTCAAGACGCTATTGCTCTCTGGAGTGGAATATTGCTGCACAATGACAGCCCCTTTCAAAGCTGGAAAATTGCTGACCTGGAGAGCGTGCAGAGATCCTCTACTGTTAGAATCCACTCAGTAAAATATCTAAACTACTGGGACCGACTAAAGAGCCTAAATCTGTATTCTCTTGAGCGCAGGCGGGAGAGATACATGATAATTTACACGTGGAAAATAGTAGAGGGGCTGGTCCCAAATCTGCACACAGAAATAACATCACACAAGACCAGAAGGCATTGCAGGATGTGCAGAATACCCCCATTGAAGAGCAGAGGTGCAATAGGTACTCTGAGAGAGAACTCTATCAACATCAGAGACCCAAGACTGTTCAACATGCTTCCACTACACATAAAGGGCATAACTGGCCGACCGCTCACAGTGTTCAAGAGAGAGAACTCGATAAGCAACTCCAAAGGATACCTGATCAACCAGGCTGTGATTCATACGTCAGGCTGCGAGCAGCCGCGCCTGGTTGACCAGTCCAGCAACAAGGAGGTCTGGTCGACGACCGGGCCGCGGGGACGCTAAGCCCCGGAAACACCTCAAGGTAAGGTACTCCGTCTCCCCTCTCATCAGGTCTCCCTCACATACACAATCATCATTAGGTCTCCCACACACTCATCACTTTAATTAGGATCAAGACAACTTGCACCAACCTGTGTATGAGTGTGCTGCTCGGATGTATGAGAAAATGAGCGTGATCCTACGCAATGAGTTCATAAGTAAGCGTGCACATTTGCATGAGGTATTGGGTAAGTGTGCACTAGTGTGATTACCTGCCAATGCTAGCACTCACCTGAGTGGACGGACGTCATGTCCTCACTTCCATACTTCATTTTGGTATTCAACAGTTCAATAAAACCTTAAATACGAGCTACATGTACTTAAATGAAACTAACGATAAACAAATCCTTGGAAAGCAGCCACATATTTCCAATTACAGCTTTTAACACGCAAATTGCAACATTTGCGCTTGAGAATGTCTAATATACTGTCATATATATTTATCAAAATCATTCGTTCAATAAATTGTTCAATAAATGTACTTCTTTCCGTAATTAACATTATTTTTGGATTATGCTTCATTAAATTGTCACTTTATATCGTGAAAGCCTGTGATGTGCGATGTTGTTGATTTTGCGGACTTAAATACATTACTTTTCTTTATATCATAATCCAGTTTTTGTCCTATTATTTTTGGGGTAAAATACTACACAAAAAATGTCGTGGTTATATCTTCCTCCGATATTTACACCTGATAATATAACATGATTTTTGTATTTGATTTAGTCAGATGTGTATATTAATGTAAGACAACAGTCTGTGAGAAATATGTTGGAGTACCCACAAGCACACTCATACTAACACACATACATATATACATACATACATACATATATACATACACGCTGACCAAAGAGCCAGAGCTCAACTCCCGCGAGTACAACTAGGTGAGTACATACACAAATTGATAGGGTCCTCGCAGCCGAGTGGAGAGCGCTCTGGGGTCGTAGTAATAAGGGCCCGGGCTCGATTCTCGGTCGAGGCAGAATCAAATATGCAGAGTTTCTTTACCTGATGCGTTTGTTCACCTAGCAGTAAATAGGTACCCGGGAATTATACAGCCGCTACGGGCTTTATCCTCAGGATGTGTGTGTGTGTGTGTGAGAAAGAGAGAGAAATATATGGAATACAGGAGGGGTGAATCCTGAATCAAAAACATTAGACAACTGACGGTTAGAAGTCAGGGTCCAAGATCTAACAGCTTCACTTGCAGGCACAATAGTATACACACACACACACACACACACACACACACACACACACACACACACACACACACACACACACACACACACATTCAAAAGGTGACACCCCTAGGGTCAACACTTGCAGCAGAGGAGCTCCAGCATATTTCAACAATCCTAAGTATTGTAGTACAGGTTGAGGATAGTGAGTGGTGTCCCAGAGATCATAAAGGTATAGTGCTTTTGAAAAATAGATGAGATAATAGGAATGTGCCAAGGGAAGTGAAAAATTGGGTGAGAAAAAGTTGCCCCTATAGTGTTTACAGTGCAGAGAAGAACATTCAAGATGGCCACTGACAAGAGGAAATACAAAACAGAGCTTGATTTTGAGGGATTCAATGAAGAAAGCATTGATATTAGCAGTCTACACAACAAGTTGGTAAAATTAGATACTATAGTGAACTCTCATGTAGAAATAATTAGTAAATTGAAAGAAAGTAATGATCATTTGAATAGCAAAGTTTTAGGTCTTGAGGGTTTAGTGAAAGACTTGCGCAAGGAAAAGAGTCAATTGGAAACAAATTGCAAAGCCATGGAAGAAGAAAATATACTCTTAAAAATAGCTTTGGAAGAAGTTAGAGCAAATTTAAACATAAATGATTACAATAGGCTAGGCAAGGAAATTCAAGAGGAGAAACAGCTTTTGTCAGCACAGATGGAGGAAGTTACACAGGGAATAGAACAGTGCAAGAAAGATATGCAACTCACTTATGCACAAGTGGCCAAGGAGAAGGAAAAAATGGAAGCAGCAGTAAAGGAAGCCCAAAAATGCAGCAACCAAGATAAAACAAACATTAGGCTGGAAGTGAGAAAGGAATTGGCATCTAACCCGAGGTTGGTGCAAAACACAGTTGATCGGAGTAAGTCCCTGATAATTTTTGGCTGCAAAGAAAAGGAGATAACATCTAGGTCAGAAAGAGCTGTAGAAGAAGCAAAAGTAGTAGATAAAATTGTTGGCCTCGTGGAAGGTCTTACAACCAAAGAGAATGTGTGCGACTACAGGAGAATAGGCAGATATGTAAAAGGGAAAGATCGACCTTTGAGGATCACCCTAAACGGTGCCAAGCAGATGGAAGAAGTACTAAGGAATGCTAGAAAGTTACAAAGTGATGAGGATGGGAAAATGTGGTCATTAAGACGAGATCTTTCAAGAGAAGACAGAGAGAAGCTGAAACTGAACCTCGCTGAGGCAAAACGTTTAAATGAGAGCAGGAATGAAGAAGAAATCAAATCTTTTTTCTACAAAGTGTTAGGGGTAGGCAGACCAGTAAAGTGGTACATAAAGGCAAACCAACACAATCAATAGAGAGAGGGGGAGTGAAGAATAAGGAGAGGGGGAACAAGTTCCTGAAGATTGCATACACCAACATAGATGGAGTAAGATCGAAGATATTGGAGTTAAGTGATGTAATACAGATGCAGACACCAGACATTGTTGCACTCACGGAGACAAAACTTGAAGATGATATTTTAAATGAGGTCATATTCCCAAGGGGCTACTCAATTTGGAGAAGGGACAGAAAAATTAGGAAAGGCGGTGGCGTTGCTGTGCTGGTGAAAGAACACATAAAGGTGAAGGAAATAATGACTGCCAATCCACAAGAGGTTGACATAATAGCACTAGAGATCTGCCATGAAGATGATAAACTAATGGTCATAAATGCATATAGTCCACCACCAAGCAGCACATGGTCAAAGGAGGAGCTAGATAGTAAACGAGAAGGTCTTATAACAATAATGAGAGAGATTATAGCGAGAGCGGATAACAATAGGTCACGACTGTTGATAGTTGGTGACTTCAACTTGAAATCCATAGACTGGGAAGCATATGAAGCTAAAACAGAAGATTTTTGGACCTGTAAATTTGTAGACCTCATCCTGGAAACATTCTTGTATCAACATGTTAAACAAGCTACGAGGATGAGGGAAGGGGACGTTCCCTCCATGCTAGATTTGATATTTACCAGGAAGGAGGAAGAAGTATTTGACATTCAGTACCTTCCTCCCTTGGGTAAAAGTGACCATGTCTTTTTGGGAATAAAGTATGCAATGTGTTATAATCTGGAAGAAAATAAGGAGGATGAGGCAGTTGAAAAACCTGACTTCAAGAGAGGACATTATGGCAACCTTAGAAATTTTTTTAGTGAGTATAATTGGACAGACTTGTTGCTAGGCAAGGAAGTGAATGAGATGTATGTCAAGTTTTGTGAAATATATGATAAAGGCACAAACAAATTTATACCAAAACAGAGATGCAGAACTAGGAAACAGGATTGGTTCAATAGGAATTGCGAGAGGGCCAGAGACCAAAAGACACAAAAATGGAATCAATACAGGAAGAGGCCAAACCCCCAAACATACAAACGATACAAAGATGCAAGAAACAACTACACAGCAGTGAGGAGAGAGGCAGAAAGAAATTTTGAAAAAGGGATTGCAGACAAATGTAAAACAGAACCAGGTCTATTCTACAAATTCATAAACAACAAATTGCAGGTAAAGGATAATATTCAGAGGTTGATAATGGGAAATAGATTCACGGAAAATGAAAAGGAAATGTGTGAAACACTAAACGAAAAGTTCCAAAGTGTGTTTGTACAAAATGAAATCTTTAGGGAACCAGACACAATAAGAATTCCAGAGAACAACATAGAGCACATAGAGGTGACTAGAGACGAAGTGGAAAAAATGCTCAAGGAGCTAAGTAAGAACAAGGCAGTTGGTCCAGATGGAGTTTCACCATGGGTTCTGAGAGAGTGTGCACCTGAGCTCAGCATTCCACTTCAGCTGATTTTTCAGGCATCCCTGTTTACAGGAGTTGTAGCTGATGTGTGGAAAAAGGCTAACATAGTTCCAATCTACAAAAGTGGAAGCAGGGAAGACCCCCTTAATTATAGACCTGTATCATTGACAAGTGTAATAGTCAAAATATTGGAAAAAATAATTAAAACTAAATGGGTAGAACACCTGGAGAGAAATGATATAATATCAGACCGACAGTATGGTTTTCGATCTGGAAGATCCTGTGTAACGAACTTACTCAGTTTTTATGATCGAGCAACAGAGATTTTACAGGAAAGAGATGGTTGGGTTGACTGCATCTATCTGGACCTAAAAAAGGCTTTCGACAGAGTTCCCCATAAGAGGTTGTTCTGGAAACTGGAACATATTGGAGGGGTGACGGGTAAGCTACTAACATGGATGAAAAATTTCCTAACTGACAGAAAAATGAGGGCCGTAATCAGAGGCAAGGTATCGGATTGGAGGAATGTCACGAGTGGAGTACCACAGGGTTCAGTTCTTGCACCGGTAATGTTCATTGTCTACATAAACGATCTACCAGAGGGATTACAGAATTACATGAACATGTTTGCTGATGATGCTAAGTTAATAGGGAAGATAAGAAACTAGATGAT
>WNGS01039543.1:8904881-8919473 GCA_020271785.1 Procambarus virginalis | reverse complement strand
CTATTCTGAAATTGTGTTGACGATTTGTTGTAAATGATCTCTTCTACCTGCTGTAGTGTATACACGTGTATGTTCAAAATGTTATCTTAAAGACGAATGGGCTAATTTAGAAGACGTAGATGGGAATGTTGTTTCTTGGACAAGGTTAATGTAAAAGGATTTGAAGAATATTTATTCAATACAACATGAGTATTATGATGATTAAGTTCTTATTGTTAATTTTGTGTATGTTTTTATCTCTTTTAAACAAAAACAATTTTAATAAATATCTCCCTCTTCTACAAACAAAAACCAAACTCTTAAATAATATTCCAATGCTATCCCAAACAAAATGTGTCTTTCCCATCTGAACATATCTACCTTGACTGGGGCGAGTCAGGGCCACGCCCCAATCACCACCCTGCAGTAAATCCTCTTGGATATTCATCTGTCCACTTCACTGGCAATTCCTCTATGCTGTCTACCCTTCCCTGGCAGACTGACACTAAGATTAATTCCTTTATACATCTTACTTCTCTCCCTGAGCCTCCGACATGCACCTGGCTAATCCTACCAGGACAACAGATTGACTTGAGTTGACGGCACTGCACACCTTCTTCATCTGAAATGTCCAGCTGGTGTTAACCCGGTTCCACTGCAATATATCACAGGCACAAGAGCGACTCTGGGGATAGATGTTTCTAATTGCAAGAAATTCTGTCGTTGAGCTTATCCCAGAGATGGAACAGTGACTCTAGGGGACAGGTGCTTCTAACCAAGAAATTCTGTCGTCGAGCTGACCCCATCTCACAACAACCAGGGCGGACATCCAGCCTTAAAGTTTTAAAATATATTTTTAGTCTGGAGGATGTCTTTTAATCTGTGCCGGCTCCCCAGCACTCGTTTCTACTGCTTCTCTTCCCTCACGCCGGTTATAAAGCCAAGGACAGACCAACTTTTGTCTTCAGAGTTCGATTACAAAAATTCATTTTTGTAAAATGTAAAATAGAACGCCTTTGCTTTCTTTGTTTCAGTATGTATCGGATGAAAATAGAATTCATTTACATGATATTGTAAAACTCGATATATTTGTAAGTTTTTAATGAGTTTCCTTGTTAAAAATTGTTATATGAACTTAATATAAAATGAATCAGTATACTGGTCTTAGGTTCGATTCCTATGCAGGAGGAGAGGGTGAGACACGTTTCCTTACACCTGATGCTTCTGTACATGCAGCGGTAAACAGATACCGGGGACTTAGTCAACTGTTAGGGGATTGCATCCTGTGTTAAGATGACCTCGATAAGCCTGACAAGGCTTCCTATGCCCGACAGCAAGAAACAATATGCCTTTGACCTGCCGGCATACTGCTTTTTTATGTTGAGGTCTAGGCCTAATTCTAGTTACAGGAACCGGTTAGGTTGCCAAGAGTCATGTTTCCCTACACCATTATCCGCCAAAAGTTTTACATCCATGTAGCTAATTACTGCTGAGTGGACCGAAGCAAACAGTACAACTTGTCTTCCCAGTTAATAGGTCGTATTTTCAACGGAATCGATCATTCCGTCCAAAATAGAACGTATTACAAAACTTGCAGCAACGTAATATTGACGTTTTCTATGCATCGGCTTTGATAGGTGCGGTGGGTTGCTTGGGTTCGTGCGTTATTGTTAGACAAACAGTTACATTTTTAACGTTTGTGGTCAGGTCAAACATTCCGGGCTATTCATGCCCGTGCCACCTCTTGGATGGCTTAATCTTCATCAATCAATCAGGTAAAACCGTTACAAAATGGCTTCCACCACAGTCCACAGAAAGATCGTAAGTCGACATTACAGGATAGTAAAGAAAACTGAAACTTAAGAGAATCGTAGTCGTTCCAAACTGTGTTGAGACTTGTTGATAAACACTTATTCTCACAATGAGATACATCTCAGTATCACATGCTGAGACACACTTTACTCACATGTTGAGACACACTTTGTTCACATGCTGAGAAAACATTTTGTTCAAATTATTCAACAACATGTATCTTTATTTACATACAATTTTCTCCCCCGTAAAAGTTCCTGTAATAGTTATAAGAATTACTGTAATAGTCAGAATTACCCTTCCAAATATCATTAAATAGAACAGTAATGAAACTTAAAAACTACGGAATTATGTTTTAAAAATGTTGCTAGACAAGACTGCCTTGCCATTACATGCCATTCTCTACGTGTGTGTCCGTACGTGCTGGTGTGCGGGTGGACGTGGCAGTCTCACGCGCATGTGCACTTGTGAGATTGTTAATGAACATTTAGGATATGATCTGAAGGGTTTAGGAAAGAATGGGGAGCTAGGACCATTACAGTGTTGGCGAGAGTGAAAGGGAGGATATTTTCTCTCTCTCCATTTCCACAAACTCTCCTCCTCTACCAACAGGCCCACTTTCCACACTGTTCCTAGTTTCCCCTTACACTCTTCATACCTTTCTCTCTTCGATACTTTCTATCTCCATTCTGTCCTTAGTATATTCTATTCCTGCTCCTCCCTCTCTCCCACAAACCCGCTCCACTCCCATTCCCTTCTTGATTCCAACCCATCTTTACTCACCGCTCGCTCTCTCCCATTCCTTCCTCTCCCCATTCCAAGACCTACACTCCCTCCCACCCTCTACACTCCCTCCCACCCTCTACACTCCCTCCCACCCTCTACACTCCCCTCCCCCCCTCTACACTCCCTCCCACCCTCTACACTCCCTCCCACCCTCTACACTCCCTCCCACCCTCTACACTCCCTCCCACCCTCTACACTCCCTCCCAACACACTGCCAGAGTTGGGTGGCGGCGGTGGCCGCTCTGACGCTAACACCATTGATGCCATCGCAGCTAATTCATCAGGAGGTCCACAGCCAGGCAGAGGCGCTCTGATGGGCCCACATTACCCTCCCTGTCTCACTGGTCTAATAACCGACCGCCGCACCGGGTCCACCCATGATCTATCTACCTCATGGAAGGTATCACCTTCCAGCAGACCCATGATGGACATACTTGGTAGTAACAATAGTTTCCAGCAGTCCGCTGCGCCCGTCCTGAAAGTTAGCGATAGTTTTATGGTTTGTAAATTGGTGTTCCATTTCTTCGACTTCAACAGCATTTTTGAAAATAGACTCAGAAAGAACCAAGAAACAGAGACTGGAGACAATCTATCTTCTTAAAATCACAGTATTTATACAAACTATTTGGTCGAGCGCACAGAAATTGTCTTTTATAGATCATATAATTTTGAATATGATAAGCCTAAACTAAATTCTCAGGGAAATTGACAGGGGGTACATAAAGATAGATTATTTAACAGGAGTGGTACACGAACAAGGGGACACAGGTGGAAACCGAGTACAAAATGAGCCACAGAGACATTAGAAAGAACTTTTTAGTTTCAGAGTAGTTAACAAATTAAATGGACTAGGCAGTGATGTGGTGGTGGCAGACTCCATACACAGTTTCAAATGTAGTTATCATAGAACCCAATAGGCTCAGGAGCCTTGTACCCCAGTTGATTGGCGGTTGAGAGGCGGGACCAAAGAGTCAAAGCTCAACCCTCCCGCAAGCACAACTAGGTGAGTACACTCCATCATTGAAAGATTATTTTTACAGGAAAAATGTTAATTTTATCTTGCCACATTTGTATTCTTGGTCGATTTGTGCCCTAAATGTCTCTTATTCCAGTTTCTGCCTTCTCCTACGCTTTCTTTCCCTCCTCTCGTCTCATCCTAGTCCTGCCTTACATTCATCCTATCTTGTTTCCTCTATATTCCTTCCCCACTACTCATCTACCATTCTTACACCGCCGCCACACTCACTATGCCTTCCGTCTCATCCTATTACTTCCCTTCTCCATTCCTATCACATCTTTGAATACCCTTCCTTGAGCCCCTACCATCACATTTCTTTCCATTGAGCACATTTCCCCCGTCTTCCCCTCCCATCTATTCCATTACCCGCGCCACAACACCACTTGTATCCTCTCTGTATTGCATCCGCTTCCTCGTATCTCCTCCCTCTTGTTAAGCTCCCATTTCCCTCTTCAAATTTTCATTTTTTTTCTTTTGCATTTCATCATGTCACATTGTCTTTCTTCCATTCTCTTTCCTACAATCCAATCATTAAAAAAAATCATTAAATCTCTCTTCAAATCTCCCTCCACCTCCACAAAAATCTCTCCAACCAATTTCTTCCCTTTCCCCACCTATTCCCTCACTTCCCCCAGCATCAGTTCCCTCTCCTCCCCAGCATCACCTCTCTCTCACCTCTCATAACACTACAGAGAGAGAGAGAGAGAGAGAGAGAGAGAGAGAGAGAGAGAGAGAGAGAGAGAGAGAGAGAGAGAGAGAGACGAGAGAGAGAGAGAGAGAGAGAGAGAGAGAGAGAGACAGATTCCAACTCTTCTTTTTGGCACCTAATAAGAACATAGCAAAAAAACACAATAATCCCACAGGTGCCATTGTTCCATTTTTTAGACAACAATCCTCCCTCTTTATCCGGCAGGATTTATAAAACAATAAATATAACCTAAACCAGCACGGGGCAAAAACCTGGCACGCAGAATTTTCTCGCTGCCGACGTTTCCGTATATCAGGAAAATAGGAACTTGCCAAAAAGTGTCGAAATAGTAACGTTAAATCTTTCTCTAGCTCTCAATATTACTAAGAGAATCGGAGCCTGCATATGTGTAGACGGAGTGAGGGGGTGAAGGAAAGGAGAAGTGGGGGGGGAGAAAGGAAGAATGGTAGTCGATTAGAAGGGAATGTGTGCATGTGTGCGTGTATGCACAAGGGACAGGTATATACGCAAAGGACAGGTGTGCATGCATGCTTCATAAAAGACAGGTATGTGTGCGGAAGAAACAGGGTGCATGCGCAAGAGACAGTGTGCGTGTGCAAAAGACAGATACCCGTGCGTAAAACACAGATATGCATGCGTAAAACACAGGTGAGCATGCGTAAAAGACAGCTGTGCATGCGTAAGAGACAGGTGTGCATCTGTAAGAGGCATGCGTGCATGAATAAAAGACAGGTTTCCGTGCGTGCGTGACAAGTGTGCGTGCATAAGACCCACTGAGGAACAGACCATTTATAAGGCTAAAGGGAGCCCAAGCTGTTATGGAAGTAAGAGTTTATAATTCAGAGTCCGCCCCTCTCTTCCGCCTTCCGTTTCCAGAACCCGTTAATCGTAACCGTTAACCGGATCCATTATCCGGAGCCATTAAGCAAACCCTCCAGCCTTTGAACCATACCCTGTCAAGTCGTTTGGCCAGTCTGGGGTAGAGACCAACTGAAATTGTCTCAGTAGCAACCTATTTCAGCGAACTACAGCAGCACAGGAATTGGATTAACCCGCTGATCACAAAACACAGAAACCGAACTTGCTTCTGTAATTTCAACGGTCTCTCTTATCTCTTTACGCTACATATAACAATATCATTTAGTGGCTTTACATATATCATCAATTTTTGCTTAACAATTCTTTATTTTCTTATTAAATCTTAAATTATTTTCTTATTAAATCTTAAATTATTTCTTATTAAATCTTAAATGAATTAAATTATTTTCTTATAAATCTTAAATTATTTTCTTCATTATCATTTGTTTCTTAATAAATTATCATATATTTTCTTGATAATTATTTTATTATTTTTGTTGATAATTATTTTATTATTTTCTTAATAATATTAAACTATTTTCTTTAAAAGTCACATTTTTTTTTCTGATAAATCATATTTGTTTATAAATCAAGTTATTGTCTTTTATAAATTATGATTTTGTTTCAAGATAAATCATAATTTTCTTGATTGATCGCAATTATTGTATTAATCAAAATTATGTGATTGATTAATCACTATTATAATAAANCCCATCACACAGGATGGTTAGTCATACAGAGGCATGTGAATAAGCAGTCTGCACTGCAGATTCCGGATGCATTTGAGGATATCATCAACCAAGATTGAATAAGGTAGCAGTGGTAATAAAGGTCACCATCTCGCAGGATGGTTAGTCTGGTAGCTGAGCGGACAGCGCGCAGGACTCGTAATTCTGTGGCCCGGGTTCGGTTCCCGGACCCAGGCAGAACAAATGAGCAAAGTTTCTTTCACCCCGATGCCCCTGTTACCTAGCAGTAAATAGGTACTTGGGAGTTAGACAGCTGTTACGGAGCTGTTTCCCGGGTGTGTGTGAAAAAAAATAGTAGTTACAGTTGATTAATTGACAGTTGAGAGGCGGGCAGAAAGAGCAGAGTTCACCTCCGCAAGCACAACTAGGTGAACACACTTGACACAGCAACACTGGGGCACGACCAATACTGACACAGCAACACTGGGGACGACCAATACTGACACAGCAACACTGGGGACGACCAATCTGACACAGCAACACTGGGGACGACCAATACTGTCACAGCAAACACTGGGGGACGACAATATGACACAGCAACATTGGGGGACGATCAATACTGACACAGCAACACAGTGGATGATCAACAGGTGCAACAAAAAGGAGCAACAGCAGGTACAACACCAGGTGTAAAAGAAGAAGTAACTGCAGGAGGCACCATAGGAACAACAGAAGAAGTAACATCAAGTACAACAGAAGGAGCAACAGCAGAAGCTGACACAGAGGGCCATGAAAAAAGAGAGGCGCATCAGAAGGAAAGGAAGCAGAGATAAGCTGATAACTGAGAGAAAAAAGACTTTTAGAAACACATCTCCTTAATATTAATGAGCCATAAGACTAATATCTATATTCATATATACTGTGTGTGGACCCTGACGACACGACAACCCACTCTGGTGATATCCTGCCGTGTCGCCCACTACAACCACCCACCTCCCACTCACCCCATCTACCTTATCGTAGTCTCAACCATAGCAAGAGTGCTATTGACGTGGTGGAGACAAACTCACCTTAGTTGTGTGGCTTCTGCTTTACCACTTCAAGCAGGGATAGCAGCTGAAAAATTACCTATCAATGTATACAAAAGAATTTGTATGCTTTGTACCAAGCTCTTTAATATCCACACACTACCAGTTGGGAAATAGGTAATCTGCAACAACTCCTAAAACTGTCATTCAAGCTATCACATACTACACCAAAGCATTTCAAGAGCTTGTTCATCCGAGCCCATGGTTCGATTCTCTCATATGGGGAAGTGTTCTGTTTGTTAATGATTCCTTGCGAGTTCATGCAAGTGTTTGATATATATATATATATATATATATATATATATATATATATATATATATATATATATATATATATATATATATATATATATATATGAGATAGAGATAGATATGATAGAGCCCAGAGCCTCCCTCTGAGCTCTATCATATCTATATTTGAACCGTGTATGGAGTCAGCCTCCACCATCACTGCCTAATGCATTCCATCTGTGATGACCACGTAGTGCAAACACAAATAATTACCCGCATAACCAAGCCTAACCTACTATAGGTCTAACTATACACCAAATTCTAACATATAATAATAATTTAATATCTAATACCGATTAGATACACAAGTGGACGAGAATAACCTGATGACAGACTGAGAGCAAAGTTTCATAACGCCATATGTTGCTTACTTCTCTCTCTCTGTAGTACACATCAAGCAAAAACTAAGCCCAAAGTCTGTACATTTCTGCTGAAGCTCGCCGGCTGGTCCTACCACCCTCCCTCTGGAGATTAACATTATCTGCTGGAATTACAATTATAAACTTCAGCAAAAACGAGTCTTCCAGGGTTTACAGATGACGCTACTCAGATGCCACGAAACACCACAACTTTAGATGTACTTAGAGTGGTTTTCGAACTAACATACACTTGATTACCCCTAGCAATCGTTACAAGGTGTCTGGTTCCTTCATACATATGTATGGAGGAAGGTAAGGGTAAGGTAATTGTAAGGATAAAGCACTGAGCCATTATGACTATATAGCATTTGCAAGGGTCAGGATAAGGATTTATATGAGACGGAGGGAAAGGAATGGTGCCCAACCACTTGGATGATCGGGGATTGAACGCCGACCTACATGAAGCTAGACCGTCGCTCTACCGTCCAGCCCAAGTGGTTGGCCATGTATGGAGGAAGGCATACATTAATTTAATACACCGCGCAAGTGACGCAATTTGTCAATAAT
This sequence comes from Procambarus virginalis, assembly GCA_020271785.1. Classification (NCBI taxonomy): domain Eukaryota; kingdom Metazoa; phylum Arthropoda; class Malacostraca; order Decapoda; family Cambaridae; genus Procambarus; species Procambarus virginalis. The sequence goes on along the minus strand of WNGS01039543.1, from coordinate 8,911,317 downwards.
ATAAAAGTATCCGATAACTGATATAAGAAATTTAAATTATCGGACGAAAATAGTACTTATCTAGCGTGGCTTGTAAAGGATGAGTATCAGCTAAGTCCCGTCACCTAATCTACTTTCATATCTTAATTCCGTATGTGGAATGTCCACAACGGGCTCACCATAGCCCGTGCTACTTGGAACTTTTGTTCCGAGTAGCTAAATCTATAACAACAACAACAACAGCCAAATATGGAGTCAAACGTAAATACTACAGACTCAAAAGGTGATGGGTCATCAACGCCAGTCTGTCTAGAGTTGATGGGCAGAAATTGGAGCTTTTAAAAACATCTAAGCATTACAAGTATGTACACATTCATACCTTTGATGATGGCGAATGAACACACGCACTCATGAAGCGAGTGAGCGTATCTCTCATCTTACTGTTAACTTCACTTTATATAATGAGAGCGTGGAGGGACTGTTATCCAGGCGGGAAAAACGGGCTCTAGTATTGTTTAATCAACGCAGGATCAACAGGAGCAAGTGGTTCAGCACAGTGCCTTCGCTGCATCCACCTATTCCAGCTCCTATTCTGTTCTCATATCCCTTCCACGAGCTCTAGTCATACTAGCTTTAGGTTTTTTCCTCATATTTTTCCCCTGGGTTAAAGTTACTATTTACCTAAGCTGATGTTCGGCAAGATTGTAAGCATGACTAGGAACGTGGTGTTAATACCGCCAGCTTTACTCAGCTTAGTTACAGGTCTTGGCCTGGTGCCTAGAGCATCATGTTGACCAGACCACACACTAGAAGGTGAAGGGACGACGACGTTTCGGTCTGTCCTGAACCATTCTCAATCGACTTGAAAATGGTCCAGGACGGACCGAAACGTCGTCGTTCCTTCACTTTCTAGTGTGGTCTGGTCAACATACTTTAGCCCCGTTATAGTGACTCATCCCCTAGAGCATCATGTATACCATCCATACATACAACCTTATGACTGTATACATGGATGATATACGAGATTCAACGTTAATTTCACGCTATGTTGGGACTTAAACTAGAATTTATTAGCCCTAGTAAGCAAGGACTGTTTTGCCTACCAGTCAGGTCTATGTATACCTTCTTCCTTTGAAATTATTTTGCCCTTAATATTGTTAAAATATTAAGGACAATATTAATATTGATAAAATATTATTATTATTACATGAATTTCCAATGTAGTTAGGTCTAGTTTCTTACGTACCACTGACGAATAATTAGCATAGCTTAGGTTAAGTCAGGCTGCTAAGTTGGTTTTGGCTCCAATTTAAAAAAAAACAAAATTAGTTGCTGTGACTCTAATCACCTAATTGTGCTTTCGGGGCTTTAGCTTAGGCTCTTTGGCCCCGCCTGTTAATTTTCCATCAACTGGTGCTTGTGTTTCTTAGCCTATTGGGCTCATATCTATAATTAAAACTGTGTGTGGAGTCACCTCCACCATCTCCCTACTTAGTGCATTCTATTTGTCTACTGCGTCTACATGCTCTCTCAACATCTGCTCACTTGAGAGAGCATGCTCTCAACACAACAGATGCTGCGTGTTGAGATGCTCTCAACAGGTCTGTTGTGATGCTAGAAGCCAATACATGCAGTGACGTGCTTGACATAATGATGCAGAGAGGATGATGGTAAGTGGGGTACTTCATATTATTTATTGTTGCACGTTGAGAGAATGGGTGTGTTGTGATGCTGTGGACGACTGTGTTAGAAGAGAGATGAGGGAGAGGGAGAGTAGAGGTCACTGGGGAAGAGACTGGGAGATGAGAAAATGAGATGAATCCTGTTTTATAATTAATTTGTTGATCTTGATATTAACCAGCTGACCTCCCACAACCAACCTCCATCATCACTCCAGTGTCGGCTTTCACCATAGTACTTCCCTCCATCACTCTAGCCGCCAGAGCGCCATCACCCTCCATCTTCATCATCCACTACACCATCATCACCATCACACTACACCATCATCACCATCACCCCACTATACAACATCTCCACTCACCCCCCCCCCACCTCCCCCGACGGTTTCGTTACATGCAGGTCGGCGTTCAATCCCCGACCATCGAAGTGGTTCAGCGCCATTCCTAAACCCCCCCCCCCCCGTTTCATCCCAAATCCTTATCCAGATCCCTTCCAAGTGCTATATAGTCGTGATGGTTTTGGCGCTTTATCCTGATAGTTTCATAACTTCCTCCCCCCCCCCCCCCCCACCTATCCCTCACCAGCTCCTGCAACATTCTCCATGTCACCAAAGGTTCTTCACCAGCCCAACCGAGCCTAACAGGATAGCGTGCGTCGGCCCATCCTTCCTGTTTGCCAAGATTATTCCTCGTAATAGCGTAATTAAAATTATCGCCAATTAAGCATCAATTAAACGTCGCTGGCGGGGTGGCCATCGAGTGGATTCTTGTGGCTCGCATGACATCTGCTCTCCTGGGTGCAAGCGGAACCCAGGGTCGACTCCTCTTGCGCACTCTGCTCTTCTGGGTGCTAAAGGAACCTAAGGCAACTCGCCTTGTGTCCTCAGCTCTTTTGGGGTGCAAGCTGCAGCTAGGAACCCAGGGTCGACTCCTCTGCTCACACTAATAGCTTCAGCGTTGTCCTGCATTTTGAAAGTCTGAAGAACCAGAGAAAGAATTTTGATTGTAACTATTAATGTTGTGACTGCTCCTTGTTTTGCTGCTGCTTCAAAGTAATTGGCAGTTAACGCCCAACAAACGAATACAATTTAAATAACAATAGCAATAAAAAATATAACTAAATCGACGAGCTTCTGATTCTAGGCAGTCTAATCAATGGTTTACTTCGAGTCATTAAACATCACGAGCGTAACACTGACTTGAGAACATACGAAGGTCAATGGTGAAGGAAAAACTTTGCTCAGTAGCGAAGCACCTTGCTCACCTCACCATTCATGCATGTTAACGTTGTCTTCCTCTCAGGCAGTCATCGAGGGTCACACAGGCCACCGCAAGAGGGATTTGTGGTATCAGGCTATACTGGATAATAAGGTCAGAGATCGTGAGACGCAAGGGGTCACAGGTGATGCAAAGTTGGGGTCAAAGGTTGCGCAACGCTGAGGGAGTTGCACGTGGAGTCAGAGGTTGTGTAATGAAGGTCAGTGTCATGTGATGAGGGTTCTAAGGTCGTGAAGTGTGGGGTTAGAAGTAATGCGACTAGGAGGAATAGAAGCTTGAATTCCTGTGGTTCACCATGCCAGATCTCCGTCTGTGTGCAGCATCGAGACGCATTGCAGTTGCTCGGTCTATGATAGGGCTGTTTCACATGGGCTGCTTGTGGGGCTTTAGATGAGACGACTCAGAGTGCATTGGCTGTGAGAGAAACAAATATAGCGATGCAGTGGAAACAGCTGGAGGTGGTCACTCCTGCTAAGTTGTCGAAGTAATTCAGTAGTGTTTCCTTCTCCAGGACGTCAGATACTGAGCAGAAAAGGGCTGGTAGAGTGATCAAAGTTGATGTGTGTACAATACCCAAAAATCTGATGGAAGAAGACGGCTTGTATCCACTGTGGATTCCAATCTTGTGTTGATGATATCCTCATGATGCACCCAGAGTCTGCCAGTGCAGACTACTGATCACGTGCCTCTGTATGACTAACCATCCTGTGATGGGGATTTTTTAGCATCACGTATCTAGCTTGTTTGACATGTTGTACTCCCTTAATATAGCCTAGAGTAGCTGCACAAATGCATATGTACCTAATGTGTTAAAAAAGAAAAAAGAAAAAACTGAATGTGTTAATAAAATTATATAATTTTCCTGCAGAGGGTGACAGGTGAGAGAGAGGGAACATGGGGTGGGAAGGAGGAGTAAGGGATGATGGGGCGAAAAAGAGGAAAGTGTGAAGAGGAAGTAAATTGGGAGAGAGAGTGGAGAGGTGGGAGAAGGAAACAGAGGCCACAACTACATAACACATAACCTTCATCACTGTAAACAATAACACTGTATCAGAACATACATTTTGTATGTTAGTATCTGTAATTTTATGAACAGAGAACAAATCTATGGTATATAGACTCAGAGCCGACTATTTTGTCTTCACGGACTTCATTGGGGTTGCCATGGGAGACGACGTCCCTTACAGGGGGCAATGGGGCTGACACCAACCCACCTATGACAATCCCCTAATACCAACCAGTCACCCAACAAAATTGAATGAGGCTATCATGTAGATACAGGTACATGTGTGCATGCTAGTGAACAAATACACAAAATGGCCTCCAGAAAATAAGAGCGTAGCGTGAGAGTGGCGTGATATAGCCCAGCATGACGAAGGGACACTCCACAAGGGCGTGTCTCGTGGCTTTGTTTACACCACGCCCTAACTGCACCAACTCCCAGAAATTGCACACCAAATGGTCTCTAATTATGCCGCGTAATGACTCCTAAATTAAAGTTATTACAATTAATTAATCATGCGGGATATTTTCCGCTTTGAGGAGCTAGTACGTAGAGTTCATGAGGGGGTTAGTTCGTCCGGACACGACTTTGACTAAGAGGAGTCCATTACAGCAGGTCCGGACGGACACACCTCAAGGCACCGCGCCTTGGGCAGTAATGTTCCGACCATATTTCCAGGTAATACTTTTGGTCAACATGATAGTTTCATTATTACTATTGAATATATAAACAAAATCCCCACTAAGTCTTATACGATCATAGTTTATTGGTCACTAAGGAAAACATGAATTTTTGTAAATGTTTCCAAAAATGTTTGCAGTTTGTAGAGAATTTGTACATTGATTATGTAATGTAATGTACATCACATTACATAATCAATTTAATTTAATGTAAAGCATGATCATTTTGTATAGGAGCCAGGCAGCCTGTATATATAAGGAGGTTCCCCTGAGGTCGAACTACTGAACCTTGCTAAGACGCAACATCATAACAAGCAAGTATCGTAGTTGTTAATACCTAACTTAGCAACTGGCTACATGTAGGTGATTCCAGAACAGCAATTAAGGGATCGAGTTGCCACAAAATTATGAATTAATGATATATGAATATAGTCCGGAACCCATTTGTACACTGCAACAGTTGTCAAACTTGTTAGATGAAATTGCTTACGAAAAGAGTCTTGTCCCTTACAGGTATTAAATATTAAATATATTACCTACAATTACCATTAACTATTAACATAAGTGAACAAACAAAGGTTATCTACAACAAACGCCCCTAAAGGGTTCCTCGACTAAACTGGTATCGTCCCTATAGTAAGAAAACGTCCGATAAAGCATTATAAAAGTCATTAACTCAGACAAGATATCTCCTTGGATAATAAAGAAGGCAGCTGAAGCACTGTGAAGACTCTTTGCTAAAACTCATCCTACTTTTGTGTCAGGAATCAGTCCATAAGTGAAAAAATTATTCATGGCTTTGCCCACATGATTTAATAACGCAAATGCTCAGTTTACTATACTGTGTTAAACTCTTCATGTGTGGTATTAGAGTGTAGTGTGGTACGGCAGGTTCAGTTGACCATTCTCCAGTGAATTTAAATACTAGTTATTGGATGAAAGAGCCACAACCACTGCCACCTAAAACAGGAATCCAGGTCACACGATGACTGTCCCCACACGACGACTACTACTTCCACACGATGACTCTCCACTCGACGACTTCCCCACACGACACACTCTCACACATGCTCCACCGACTAACCCCGAACTACCCACACACAACCTCACCCTCCATAACAGCACCAAAATAATGTTAATTTTATATGTGACTTAAACTCTTCACAACTTTATAGTGATGAGAGAAAACTCATAAATGCGCTAAGGAGGAGAGAAAAGACAGAGAGAAACAAAGTTTGTTGTTTTGTCATTTGAAGTTTCCCTGTAAATATACCCGTGAGGTACACGCGGGTACTTCACCTTCTATACAACTTCTTTGTTCGAACAGTTTGTTTGGTCCTTCCGGTCTCGATTAAGGCTGGTGGCGTCTACGACTGTAGTTTGTATCCTTGACTGCACCCTCTTCTCTCTCTCTCACACACACACACACACACACACACAACACACACACACACACACACACACACACACACCACACACAACACAGACACGCCACCACACGACCGCTGCCACTTGCTGCTGTTTCTATGGTGTGCTGCTGTATTGCTTCTGCTGTGTGTGTACGCTGGTGCAGCTTGCTACTAAAGTGTGTTCATGATGCCATAAACTGTTGCTGTTGCAACATTTCTTGTCTAATAATTGACATAGATGAAGATACCATAACTGCATGCCCTAACTTGCTGGTTATAATTGTTAAACTACTTCATGGGGTATGATACCAGCTACATATGTGACCTTATTTATGGTACTGAAGACATGAGGTTCACATTCTTTTTAATCACTTGTTGGTTCAGAAGCAGACGAGTTCTGACGTTTGT
>WNGS01039543.1:8859132-8874753 GCA_020271785.1 Procambarus virginalis | reverse complement strand
TAATGAGCTAATTAACCTCGAGGACGGGCTGGATCAGATGCTAACAGTGAATCGTAATAACTATGTAACCCACAGCTCCTGTAACAAGGATTTCTACAGGATTTAAAATACGTGTCAACAACCCATCTTTTTGTAACAGTAATTCCCCTTAGTCCCCCTTACATCTACCACGATAGATGTAATCTGGGTTTCCCTGCCCATTAGTTGTTTATCCCTTAAGTTGGAATTTCCGTTTGGTATTTACAAATCATTTTGTTGTGGCCTTATGAGATTTGTACCTCTTAAACGGCTTAGTTGGTTTTAGCTAATTAAAGCTTAGCTAGTTAGCTCTTAAACACCAGGAGGTTGTCCTCAATCCAAGAACGAGATAAGAGGTATAAATTGCGTAATTTAAGTGACGTATAAAGAATGTGAATCTTGACTCAAGCTACTAGTCTTTCTTAGTCTTCAAGCTACTATAGTCTCTCCTAGCTCTTCCTAGGCATCCTCTAAGGTATTCACTTCTACCCCTTTCTAGGCGGCCTCCTAGCCTCCCTCCACCAAGACCACGGGGCTCCCAGCTTGTGTCTATAATGCCACCAGCTGCTGCTATCGATGCCTGACGTCGATAGCAGCAGCCTATCAAGGAGAATGATTCAGGAGAATCAGCAGCCACAGGAGAATGATTCGAGTGCAGTTTTGCCTGCCTCCTAGTACATTGACTAGCCTTGTTGTCCGCAAGGCGCTCATCCATGCACCCCCTCGAATGAAGTCTTGCATGCTCCCTCTCTGGTCGTCATTATGCATGGTCCTACGACCTGCATCATGCATCAAGTCATTATTTGCATCTGTTCCTCCTGACAGGCAAGGAAGGCTGGATAGCTATTCTGTCAGACTGACTCCAGGCAGGCAGGGAACTGTGAAAGAGTGACTGCAGGCAGGCAGGAAACTGTCATATTAACTGCAGGCAGGCAGGGAACTGTCACACTGACTGCAGGCAGGCAGAGTGGGGCTGTTATCTAGGTTACACTGACGAGCGTCAGATAAACTGCTAAGAATTTAACAGATTTCTTATTTTTATTTGCAGGCAGGAATTAACAGCTTAAGATCGACAAAAAGAATAAAAACAACTAATTACAAGCCCCATTACAAACCCATGTCAAACACACTTCTCTCGTTACACAAGTGATCCTTTTCCTTTCAGACGAGCGTCCCCCAACCTTCTAAAACACCCTCCTCTATTGCTAAACAAGCGCCCCCTCCTCCTAAAACATTCCCCTTTTGATAAAAACAAACACCCCAATCCCAGCCAAACACTTATCAATGGCCAAACAAGAACCCCCTTTCCCCTAAACACTTTCCCCCTCTTTCCCCTCTTCACCTTCAAACACTTTTGCCAAACAAGTGACCCCCTCCAACACCCCCTACTTGCTAAACAAGCACGCCTCTTCCTCATCCTCCAAGAGAAAGAGGATGATGATTTTTTGCATTTTACCAAAACTGACATGCAGTTTGAAAAATTGGATGGATATTTACAAATTATGCTTCAGTGCTAGTTTTGAGGGTAAATGAAGGTGATTGAACATATTTGAAGTTTTAAATTTTGTCATTCTATAAGGACATTTTACCATAACGGAAACCGGAGATTTTTAGCATTTTACCCAAATTGACATACTGTCTTCCCAATCAATCACCCCCTCTTCCTCTCAGTCACCTTCTTGCCAAAGTTCCATCTTCCCCCACCAAAGATTCCCCTCTGGTGTGTCAAGCACCCCTCGTTCTCAAACACCTCTCTTGCTAAACACGCGCCCCTATTGCAAACTAATGTCCCCTCTTGCCAAACAATTCCCTTCCCCAGCAAACACCCCCTCCTTCAACTCCATGGACCCATCACAATGGCTGTACTATTCAAATCACTGGTGCTGTCCCGTCTTGAATATTGCTCGATACTTACTTCCCCTTCACACCAGGCGAGATGCTGCTGAAATAGAAGGAATACAGATAATATATACGGCACGCATAGACACGATAAAGCCCCTAAATTATTGGGATCGTCTTAAAGCTTTCAAAATGTACCTCTGGAAAGTAGACGAGAGAGATATCAAATGATATATATACCAAGAAGGTACTGGAGAGCCAGGTCCAAAATTTGCACAGTAAAAATGCAACATACTGGAGTGAACGATATGGAAGGAAACGCAGAATGGGGCTAGTGGAGAGTACAGGTGCATAGGCACAATCAGAGAACACTGTATGAACATCAGAGGTTCACGGTTCAATATCTTCCCAGCAAGTATAAGAAATATTGCCGGAACAGAAGTCTCAAAGATAAAAACTTTAGAGTTTTCTGCCAGAAGTGGCGGACCAACCGGGCTGTAGTGTGGATATGTGGGCCTGCGGACCGCTGCAAGCAACAGCCTGTTGGACCATGCTCTCAAAAGTCAAGCATGGTCCCCTGACCGGGCTTGGGACGTAGAACACCCAGAACATCCTCTAGTTTCAATCTAGGTCCCCCACTTGCAAAACAACCGCCCCCTTCCCAACAAACACCCCCCTCTTGCCAAACAACCGCCCCCCTTCCCAACAACCGCCCCCCTTCCCAACAAAAACCCCCTCTTGCCAAACAACCGCCCCCCTTCCCAACAAACACCCCCTCTTGCTAAACAAGCGCCCCCCTTCCCAACAAACACCCCCCTCTTGCCAAACAAGCGCCCCCCTTCCCAACAAACACCCCCTCTTGCCAAACAACCGGCCCCCCTTCCCAACAAACATCCTCTGCTCTGATGGTGTTGTTACTTGCACACCATCATAATGAAAACCAAACAAACGTGTCAATAAAAGGGCAGTACAGTGGCGGCCAAGGCTTGCTGGCGAGAGGGCTGGGCGAGAGAGGGCTGGGCGGGCGAACGGGCGGGCTAGAGAGGGCTGGGCGGGTTCGGGTCTTGCGTGAGAGCGAAGAGAGGCGCGGGCGTGAGAGCGAGGGGGGCGCGAGCGGAAGGGCGAAGGAATACGAAGAGAAAATATTGGAAGAAATACTTACAATTTACCTCCAGAGGCTGACATCAGGAGCATAACGTGGGCAGCATATGCCTCACCGGCACACGTTCGGATAGACCTCTGGAACCTGGACAACGGTTCCTTCCAAGTGCTATATACACCCCATGTGTTACCTGGGCCTGAATATGCTGCTCCGGCATGGAACCCCTACTAAAAAAACACAAAACGAAAAAGATCCAAATATATGCAACAAGCCTCGTTCCGGAATTAAGGGGACTGAGGTATCAAGAAAGACTGAAGGAACTGGACCTCACTATCCCTGGAAGAAAGACGTAACGCAGACATGATGACAACGCACAAGATTCAATGTAATGTTCAAAGCCAAATACAACGTAACGAGGAGACGTAAATGTTAACAGAAATGAGCCACAGATGTCAAAGGAAACTTTAGTTCAAAACACATAAAGGTTCTTCGATACAGTTTTATTTGTAATTATAATGAGAAAAACGAGGGAAGAAAGGAGAAAGAGCAAAGCCATCACGACTATATAGCATTTAGGAGAAAGCTCCTAAAGCTTTCTCCTAAAGAAAAGGAGGAAAGCTATATAGCTCAGGAGAAAGAGCAAAGCCATCACGACTATATAGCATTTGGAAGGGGATCAGGATAAGGATCACCAACTTCAAGGTCAACCCCGGAACTCTCAGTTCCTGCGACGACGCTGGAACCAATCGTATTGGCATATACCTTTCCATTGGAGACTTTCAGCGCCGTGGAGGGGGGGGGGGAGGACCTGCTGCCTGGGTAACAGCTTCTCACCCGAATCAACCTACCCTGGCTTTGCGCCCTGGTGAGGCCACTCCAGACCAGGCCGACACCAGAGCGCAACTCCATAGACTCCTGAGACTGATGGATGCCTACTCCAGGATAAGGATTTGGGATGGGACGAGGAAAGGAATGGTACCCAACCACTTGAACGGTCGGGTATTGAACGCCGACCTGCATAAAGCGAGTCCGTCGCTCTACCGTCCAGTCCAGCCCAATTCAATAACTATTCAGAGTGAATAGTTATGGAATTGAACTACCGATGGCCGAAAATCAGACGTTCGACACCACAACCACATTTAGGCAAGTACACAAACATGGTCCCAACCTCAAAAACACACAATGAAACTGGAAAAGGTTCAGAAGTTTGCGACGAGGCTCGTCGCAGAATTACAAGGGATGGTATACGAAGAGAGACTGAAAGAGCTGAACGCGGCGACGCTAGAAAAAAGGAGAGGGAGACATGATAGAGACATACAAAATACTTAGGGGGACTGAAACTGGAAATAGCTGAAATGTTAGAAAGTTTTAATTTACCGTAATAGTGGGAAAATGGGATGACCTAGAGGAGCAGGCTGTGGAAGCAAACTCAATTCATCATTTTGCAAGTAGATATGATAGGGAGGACAGGAGTCATTGCTTCAAACAACCGGCGGCTAAAAAGGTGGAATCCAAGAGCTAATAGTTCGATTCTGCAGACACAAATAGTACACACACACACACACGAAAAACATTCTTTGAAAAAACGAACACGAACTCTTCAGCACGGGTGGAACACGAACAAGGGGACACAGGTGGAAACTTAGTACCCAGATGAGCCACAGAGACATTAGAAAGAATTTTTTCAGTGTCAGAGTAGTTAATAAATGGAATGGACTAGGCAGTGATGTGGTGGAGACTGACTCCATACACAGTTTCAAATATAGGTATGATAGAGCCCAGTAGGCTCAGGAATCTGTACACCAGTTGATTGACGGTTGAGAGGCGGGACCAAACGGACAAAGCTCAACCCCGCAAGCACAACTAGGTGAGTACACACACACACACACAACTGATAAATAATTTTACACACACAATATTCCCAAATACAATTGATAAATATATATTTAAAAGCCGATCCTCCAGAGATTGGCAAGTTACACATAAAAATAAATAAACCACAAACAGCAAACACCCCATTCTGTGAAAACACGAACTAGTAATAAAACACTGATAAATCTCTCCCGCTCTACTCCGCCTTTTCCTCAAATCCTAAAATGATAGGAGCTAACAATGCTCAGGAATATTGCTTTTAGTTCCTTTAAGGTAATTACACCAAACTTAACAGTGTAATTATGCAAATGTGAACACAAACTCGTTCCGTTCTTGCCCTAAGATTCACTAGTAATTATCTGTATTTGATGTTTCACATATTTTCTGTAATTCAGTTCTCTACCTTTGCCTTTCTTCTATAAACATTTTCACATATCAAACTCTCACACAAACAACCTTCACTCACTGTATAAACAAGACCGGTCCCACATATCATTTCAGTCCCACTGCAAGCAGTTTATAATTCAGAGAACACATTACCGAATAAAAGAAAATGTCTCTATGACATCGGAAAGTATATGTTATTGAACATACTGGTACAATATTTACTCTCTCTGCATGTTGTGGCGTGACCCGTTTAAGATTGAATGGAATATTAGCAAGCAATGAACAAAGAACTTAAAATATCGAGATATCCACGAGAAAATGTTTTAAAGCAATACGATCTAATCGACTTATCCCAAGGTAAAAATACAATTATGTGCCGTTCTGGTTTTATCGACCTTTTAAAATGTTTAGCAGCTCCCTAAGAAAGTTTCTTTTCACGATATAGGAAGTAAGTTTTAATGATCTCACTCGAGTAGCAGTTTAAAATCCAATGTAGAAAACATTTTTGAGTTTCAACAGATTTTCAACTTGAATATAATCATTTCAGATCCTCCCAGAAACTGTTGTGTTATATTTAAGAGCATTCCAAAGTCCATTCAGATTCCCTGAAGACACACGAGAAAATAATCATTGCTCGCCGAGTGACATGGACACTGGAAGTGTAATTTGATAAACTGTAGAGAGTTACTTTGTAATTAGGCTGACAATACCGTTCAATGTTTTTTTGGGTGACAATTGTTGACAGTAGTGTCTCTCTCGCTAGTCAAGTATTCCGGAGAATTGCCGTCATGGTTAATGATATTGATTAAATAATACAACTGCGGTTACTTAAAACACAGTAAATGTAGGAAATCTTTAGTGTCAGCGTATGGAGGGCGGTTGTTGGTCAACGGTGTAGCACAGTACACATGGTGCAGTGCAGCAACAACAACAACAACAGCATCAACAGCAGGAGAAGTAGCTGCAGAATTACAGAAACAGCTGAAGCAGCAGATTCTCAGACGCAATAACAGAAACTCGAACTGAGACGCCGAAAGGGTACCGAAAGAACGTATTTTTATTGACAGTAAATCTGACCGTCTGTATTTCATATTACGGTTGTGGGTGTAGGTAGTAAATGGGGATGTGGGTGTGGGATGGGGTTTGTGGGGTGTGGCTGGGGGCTTTGAGGGTGTGGGGATGGGAGCAGTAGAGGGGGCTGAAAGTGGAGGAAGGGGGCGCTGAAGGTGAGGAAAGGGACGCTGAAGATGGGGAAGGGAGCGCTGAAGATGGGGAAGGGAGCGCTGAAGATGGGGAAGGGAGCGCTGAAGATGGGGAAGGGAGCGCTGAAGATGGGGAAGGGAGCGCTGAAGATGGGGAAGGGAGCGCTGAAGATGGGGAAGGGGACGTTGAAGGTGATGGAGGGGGTGTTCAAGCTGTAGGAGGGGATGCTGGTGGTCGGGGGAATAGGGTGTTGAGTGTGGGGAGACAGTCAACGCTGGTGGTGGCAAGGAAGTACTGAATGTGGGGGAGAGGGCGTTGAATGTCGGGAGGGGGGTGTTGAAGGTGGGGAGGGGGGAGGAGGCGTTGAAGGTTGAGGACCTATTAGCTAGATCTTGCTAATGTTGCATTAATTTGGGACTGTTGCAAACCACATCTGCACTTTCTTTGCACAATTAACTGCAATAATGCAAATCTTATCCTCACCAGCATATTAATCCTGTTAATAAGGTGAAGCTACAACACTTGTGATTTGTTGAGTACCAGTTTTGTGTTATTAGCTAATCATATAAGATAGGTAAGAATTGTTGAATATGTTGCGGTCCCCAACTTGTTGCAGAAACGTCCTCCATAGTTTTGCATACTTAGCATGTTACGAGCGTCGAAATTGCTGTGTTCGTGCAAAAGGAACATCTTTATGACAGCCACTTGTGGTTCTTTCCGTTTGGTAGTTTATTCTTGAGGAAGGAAACAGTAGTTAAGCTAAATGTTAGGTATGTTTTAGTATGTTTTTTTGTGAACTATGTAGATGACAGAGAACATAGTTCCATGTCTTTATTACTGGAGAGTCTGGGCTACTTCTCAGCCCAACTGTCGTTTCCATCCGAATCTCTAAAGATAATTTAATTGTTTCAATTATATATTCTCACCTTTGACCGCCACTCTTTTTGTCCACAGACAGAGGTTGTCTGGTTCAACTTCATTGTGCCAGACACAGGGTTCGCCGACTTGTTCTGCTATCTCTTTTTTCCGTGACCTTGGCACAATAATGCATGAAATTTATATTAGAGTCTTAGGGAGTATGTGTTCAGTGCGGTCTCCATCAACGCCACCAGCAGTACACCTACTCGTCCATTTCCGTAAATCCCACTGGATCGAGAGAGTATTGGCGCCATTTGTTCTACACACGCTACTCCATTACTCTACCCATCTTCCCAACCACACACTTCCATCTGTGCCCACTCCCCTCTTACTCTCCTCACTCCCTTTTCACTCCCGCTACCCCACACTCACTTCCTGCTTGCCACAACCCAGATTCCCCACTTTTACCTTCCCAGTCCATACTTCTCTTTCAGCCTCCATACCTATTACTCCTCCTAACATCAACACCCTATCACTTCACCCCATTTCCCACCCCACATCACAAATTTCTGAACCCCACACATCTCTGTTCATGTCTCATTCAACCCCCGCCATCCTCATCGTTCCAAGCCACCACACCCCGCTTTCCCATTCCCCAACAACTTCTACTCATCTACCCATCACTCCTACAATCTAGCCACCCATACCTATCCACCATGCCCTCTCATCTACCCACACACACCCAACATACACCAGGCGAGCACGGGCACACAAGGACGACAGAATAATCCTGGAATTATCTCTCTACGCCAGGGGATTATTCAGAAATAATCTCCCTTCCAGTGAGTGAGTGGATGGACCTCTGGCCCACTCAACCGATGGGAAGGGGGGTCTCTGCTTGTTATAGTTAAAGCTGTAAGACCGTGTAGCGTAATGGGTAGTTTAGGTACCCTGGACGCCTCAGCTTCACCAAAATGCCCTAATGACAGACGGACAGGAAGGCTTCAGATGTTAAGACCTATCGTTAGGGCGTTCATTACTTAGTTGTTCCCACTCAGTTGTGTTGTTCCGGAGATTTCCCTTTTGGTTCTACTTTTAAACTTTCGAGCGACTTGTACAACTGTGCTTAATCTTATCTGCATTTCAAGCTACGTAATGAGTCATCTTCACCTCTCGTCACTATAGTTCATTACACTTTCTCCTCACCTGACGCTGATAAGAGCTTCCTGACACCCTCTCAGACCCAACTTCGAGTGGAGCTTCTTGTTCCTCTTATTTCAATTGGTCTATCTTTGAGTATCACATCTGTTTCTGCTTGCGGTTCTGCCTTAAAATTGTGCTTCCCACTTTGCCTCTCACTCCTGCCTCTCCAAACATATTCTTGTCATCTGTTGACCCGGGAGCCGCCGCCACCAGGACACCTTCCCGAATACTAAGAGCACCGCGCCATTTGACAATTGGCAACCGTAATACCCACGTACCTGGAGACAATACCCGTCCACGTACCTGGAGACAATACCCGTCCACGTACCTGGAGACAATACCCGTCCACGTACATGGAGACAATACCCGTCCACGTACCTGGAGACAATACCCGTCCACGTACATGGAGACAATATCCGTCCACGTACCTGGAGACAATACCCGTCCACGTACCTGAAGACAATACCCGTCCCCGTACCTGGAGACAATACCCGTTCTCTTGATTTTGCCACAACGCAGAAAAAAGAAAGTGCTAACTGAACCGGAAACGTATGAACCCAAGCAACCCACCTAACCTACCGAAGCGTTGGGCAGCAGATAGGTGGTAGGTCGGCGGTTCGAGGCTCCGATTGTACAGGTGACATAAATAAATAAAGAGCAGGTTCGGGTTCGAGTCGACTCCACGGAATGTAACTAAAGTGCACGACCACTGTCCTCGTGAATGGACAGTGAAAACAACGGTTCTCTGTCTACCGGAATGACTCGGTCCATGGACTCTTGGAACCATGCTCGAGCGACTGACATGCCAGAGGCTGCACATAACGTCAAGCTGAGAGATCGACCATGTACAGGCTGCTTGTCTCACTGCTGAACGGACGTGTTCACGCTATTTACTGTAGCAGTGATGAGTGTAACACTAGGGACGTGCATTATGATTCTTGACTATCCACTCCCCTCTGTCCTTTTCCCTGTCTGGCCTATTCCCTGACTGTGCTTTTTCCCCTGCCTATCCTCGTTCCTGTATCTCCCTCTTCCTTGCCATCCCCCTATCCCCTGTCCTCTCCTCTCCTATGCTATATTCCTCTTTCCTGTTCTTCCCTGCCTCTTATCTCCTCCCCGGCTGTCCTCTCCCCTGCCTATCCTCTCCCCCTGCTCTCCCCTATCATTACCGCGGGGGTCTGCAACACGACACAGCCCTGCCCATAATCACAAGAGTTCCATAAATCCGTCCGGGGCTGCCAAGCGCTCACCCTAAACACAATCCTCCCAACTCTGTACAAAATATGTTAATAATTTGCCTCGTGTCGGAGTTATTACATGGATGAGCCGAGCTGGGGTTCTGGGGATTGAGGTGAGGGGGGTTGGCGAGGCTGTAGTGATGGGTGTTGGGGTTGTGAGATGGGTCGCTGCTGATGGCTAGTGATGTGAGGGGGGGGGGGGGGGATGGTGAGGTTGACGTTTAGAGAATGGGTAGTTAGGGTCGTTGGTAAGTGGGTACTTGTGGCTTGTCGTGGGGAAAGGGGGAATGTGATTGGCTACAACTGACCCTGCCCACGATGCAACTCCGCAACAGTTATGTAACCCCCGGGTACCTATTTACCAGGGTACATTTACCATTCACCTGCCAGGTGAACAGGCGCATTAGGTGATAGGAGATGTGTCCAAGCATGTCTGTTACTCGAGATCCCTAATTGTGAGTAGAGTAAATTATTATTATTAACATCTTTATTGACAAAATTAATAACAATTTTGCCTATCTGAGGATTTCAATTAACTTATTAAAATATAATGCTGGTATTAACTGTCACACAGGCCAGAGGGTCATACACAAGACAAGGTTATTGTCACAAGGTTATTGTCATACACAAGACAATAAGTCTAAACTGTAGGCGGAAGCACATATATATCATGGTTACAATCAATGTTTTAATGTATGAATGTGAAAACAAGCGATGAGTCACAATAACGTGGCTCAGACACTAGAAGGTGAAGGGACGACGACGTTTCGGTCCGTCCTGGACCATTCCAGGGAACAATCGACTTGAGAATGGTCCAAGACGGACCGAAACGTCGTCGTCCCTTCACCTTCTAGTGTGTGATCTGGTCAACATGTAAAAACAATTCCTATTGTGCACTGCCACACAAGGGCATGGATGGGTTCATAAGTGATGCAGCTTAGAAGTAATATAAATAAAAATCCTTCTTCATTCTTTAAAATGGACAAGCAAATTTTGAATAAATTGTTAGGATGTCGTCCAGAACACCTGAGTCAATTAAATAGTTACACAGTTGGTGGTACAAGAGGCCGGGAGGTCTAAAGTCTTTTACGGTTTCACATTCAACAATATAGTGTTCTAGTGAATGCATTAAAGGTTTATCACAGAGTTTACATTCTGAATATCCTGGTAGTGGCTCAGCTTCACTAACCTGCCAGATATGTCTATAGCTAAGGCGAATTCGCACAATGCCTGGTCCGGTTACTGTGCTGACCATACAAATACCTATTATTACAAAACTTGTCATAACTTTTAATACTGCAGCTTTTCAGGTCTCTGGGCATTTCTTAGTTCTTCTAAATATGAATTAAGTTCTTTAATTTGTATGTTTCTAATAATTGCATTAGATAGTCCAAAGTCATAATCAATGTTTTCTTTCCTGCAAGCCTCATTGGCCAATTGATCTACAAAGTCATGTTTTCAAACTCCAACATGGGATGGGATCCACACAAATTTTATACAAGAGTTATTATCATTGATAAAAATTATATTCCATTTAATATTACAAGCTACTTCAGACATACATTGTTAAGGGTTATTTAAGGACTGCAGAGCACTTTTAGAGTCACAGAATATCACTCCAGCACCATTGAGCTTAAAGGTACTCAGTGGCTAGATAAATGCCCAATAGCTCGGTCTGTGTCGTGCTAGCCCATTTGTTCAATCTCTGTGTACTAGACATGATCATCTCATTCCCTTATACACTGCACATGCACAACCTGTTCTACCAGTGCCTAACTGCACAGAGCCATCAGTAAAGGCATAGCATTCAGTCGGTTTGAGATTTTGAAGATGACTGTCAATAGCTTCTAATGTTATACATCTCACAGCTTCAGGGTTATACATTTGTTTCACGCTGATGGGGGTATAATGCAAAGAGACCTGCACATCCTTCCAAGGGAGAATATAGTGAACAGTTTCATCAGGATTAAGAGACACATTCAGTTTCAGAAGATTATAGGCACAACAACTGAGCCACACACTGTAAGGAGCTTTTTGCGGCGGATTGAGGGAACAGTCAGAATTGTTTACAATGGATCTCAATTTAATTTGAACAGAGTCTGGTTTGGGGGGGGGGGGAGTGGGTCAGATGGGAGGGGTAGCTAATGAGGGTTGTGGCGGAGCGTGTTTTTTGGGGTGGAGACCAAGGTGTCAGATACAACCCTGACACCGACAACACTGACACCAACACAACACTGACACCAACACAACACTGACACACACACTGACACCAACACAACTGACACCAACACAACACTGACACCAACACAACACTGACACCAACACACACTGACAACACTAACACATATGAACCAACTGTGGTAAACCCCATCTAGTCTCTCTGCCAAAACAAAACACGAGGGCGATAACGCAACTCTGTCCACCACTGCAAAATTAGTTTCCAGAGCTGCCAGGCGCTAGGGAGCCGCGCCACTCTGAACAATGCAACAGGATCCAATACCCAGCGTGTTGAAGCAACTCCTTCGAGCGACTCTTATGATATTCACCGAGAAACCATTCTACTCCAGACGGCCTGACAGCACAAAAGACCAGCCTAGACTGTCAGCAGGATAATAAAAGCATATATAAATCAGACTTTCAATTAGCGCAATGAAGATAAGTCTGAATAACGTTCCTATCTATAATACTGCTCTTTTTCAGGGCCAGTAATACTGCCCCGAAAGGAAAAAGCACAGTTTTCCTTTCTGTGTTTTCTGCGCAGAAATATATTTAATAAGAGTAAATTACAGGACACTATGAACAGTTTTTTTGTAATAAAAATGTAATTGTCGATTTGCTGAGGGTTCGAATATACGAGCGTATGCACACATGCGCGCTCGAGATTCAAAGTTCACGGATCCAGGTTCGATTCCTGGTTGAGGCAGAAGCAAACGGGTGAAGTCCCTTTCACCCAATGCCTCGTGTTCACCCATCAATAAATATTTGCTTTGGAAAAGTTTACTGATGCAGGTTGCATCTTGGTAGTGTGTGTGTATTCACCTAGTTGTGCTTACGGGGGTTGAGCTCTGCTCTTTTGGCCCGCCTCTCAACTGTCAATCAACTGTTACTAACTACTAACTAATCCCCCCCCCCCACACACACACCCAGGAAGCAGCTCCGTAACACTTGTCTAACGCCCAGGTATCTATTTACTGCTAAGTAACAGGAGCATCAGGGTGAAAGAAACTCTGCCCATTTGTTTCTGCCTGGTCCGGGAATCGAACCCCGGGTCATAGGATTACGAATCCTGCACGCTGCCTGATCAGCTACCAGACCCCTGTGTGTGTGTTTGTGTGTTTTACATTATACACACAAGAGCTTCGAGCTCGATCCGGCTGGTATAAATTAAAAAGCAAGTATAAATAGCAAATACACACACACGCACACACATACACATATGATAGAGCTCAGTAGGCTCAGGTGTTTGTACACCAGTAGAGAGGCGGGACCAGAGAGCCAGAGCTCAACTCCTCGTAAGCACAACTAGGTAAGTACACACACAGCTGGAGACCAAGAGAGGATTATGTAGAGGAACTGCAGAAAGAAGCAACAACAGCACACAGAATGAGAGCAAGACTGCTAATGATTGGGGACCTAAATCATGGAGGGAAATGTGGCGTGAACAGTTAGCATGTGTTGTGGGAAGAACATTCTTAAAACAAGTGAAAGATGACTCAAGAGAAAGCGAAGGCACTAATCTACTGGACCTAATCTTCACCCAGAACGAGGTTATCTTGAGATGATTTCGGGGCTTAGCGTCCCCGCGGCCCGGTCCTTGACCAGGGACTCCTTTTTGTTACACACCCCCAGGAAGCAGCCCGTAGCAGCTGTCTAACTCCCAGGTATCTATTTATTGCTAGGTAACAAAGGCATCAGGGGTGAAACATTTTGCCCATTTGTCTTCGCCTCCACCGGGGATCGAACCCGGAACCTCATGACTACGAATCCGGAGCGCTGTCCACCCAGCTGTCAGGCGCCCCTGACACGAGGATGACATTTGGTGAACGAAATCCCAGTGAAGTTTTCCGCTCTTCGCAGAGTTACTCTAAATTATGAAATTACGATCAATAGTCACCCCACGCCATCATACCTGAGGCCAGACCTGAGTGGTTACATCAGAGCACCACACCATGAGCCAGACCCTCAGACCTAAGTGGTCACACTAACACCACACCTGAGACCAGACCTTCAGACCAAACACACAGACTCTCCTCACCTTACAGGTGGCTTGCATTAGTCACATTGCTTAATTATTAAGCCTCAACCTGTTGGTTGATGCTCCAGACAATAACTGGGATAATTGGACAACACCCCTCATAATGGTAGGGTGTCCTCAACTACACACTCATCAAGGTAAATTGTTCTTAACCTCTACCGTTCCAGAGTATCCCTCTGGGACTAGGTTATTAACTGGAGCAAATGACATGTGTACACCCATAATGGTTTTAACATTTAGCTTCAGCCACAAGAGTTCAACATTTTCCATTTGGTGTTCTGGTTAAAAAATTATTATTGGCTCCAAATATAAGTTCCAGGAAAGGAAACAATGTGGATACTGCCAGCCTTTGCACTGATTAAACAAAACATTGCCTCGGTTATTGCCCAAGCAACCAATGGGGCTTCAGGACCTCACATCATCTTATTTACGGTCGTTAACCTGCCACCGTCCAATTATGAGCAACCGTTTACTTGCTGGAGCTCAATTACCACAAATCCATTGGTTTACCGGAACTTTGTATATTTCTTCAGTAAATCTTAATGTGTAGCTCTCAAGGAGCATTGAGGCACAACTTGGGCCTAGGTACTGGATGTTGAAAGTTATGTTGCTGATAAATCTAAGGTATTTGCATTCTTATTGGGTTCTTAAGCTAGTTAATTCAGCTGTTTGAAGCCAGATCATATATATAAGACTTTGTATATCTCGAAACTCCCAGTATATCTTTCTGCCCGAAACGCTGCGCGTACTAGTGGCTTTACAAGATTGTAATTACCATTTTATGTATCCTCACAATCCCAATGTACCTTCTTGTACATAAAAATAAATAAATAAATATATAATACCAACGTCCATATTAGTATATTCATTCTCTTCTCTTCTCTTCTCTAGTTACGTCTAAGTTCAATGCTTTCAATCTTTCTTTCTTTGGTGTTGAAATCGAGTCTCCATTGCACAAGTTACAGCCCCTCTCCTGTGCCAGGTAAGTCCACTACGGTCTCACCATAGCCTGTGAGACTTGGAACTTTTTGTTCCCAGTAGCGAATCTTAACAACAACAGAGTCTCCATTTCTCAGACCAAATCAATTGTCTACGAGTTCTTGGTATATTTTGCATTCTTCTTGTCCCAATTCTTTTCATTCATTTTGTACATTCCTAAACTATCGACACATACGACTCTACTCCCGTAGTTAGGTGATTAGGAAAACTGAGAAACGGTAAGGGACTATGATCGCTCTTTTTAGTAATCTTAGGACCTATACAAACTACCATCGCAATGTTTTAGGGCCTCTGCTTGTTACCTTACGTCAGCCTGACATCTCGTCCCTCACTGTGACTCTGGCTCTAATCTATTATTTACTTACCTAATTGTGCTTGTGGGGGTTGAGCTGCGGCTGTTTGGTCCCGCCTCTCAACCGTCAATCTACTGGTGTACAGATTCCTGAGCTTCTCAAGCTCCATCATATTACATATTGAACTGTGTATGGAGTCAGCCTCACCACATCACTTCCTAATGCATTCCATTTACTAACTACTATGACACTGAAAAAGTTCTTTCTAATGTCTCTGTGGCTCATTTGGGTATTCAGCTTCCACCTGTATTTCCTTGTGCGTGTACCACCCGTGTTAAATAATCCATCCTAGTC
>WNGS01039543.1:8839504-8851681 GCA_020271785.1 Procambarus virginalis | reverse complement strand
TACCCTGTCAATTCCCCTGAGAATTTTGTTGTGGTGATCATGTCCTCCCCGGGATCTTCTGTCTTCCAGCAACGTGAGGGTGCAGTTCCCTCAGGCATTTCCTCGTAACTCATGCCTCTTAGTTCTGGGACTCGTCTAGTGGCATACCTCGAAAACTTTCCAGCG
Source organism: Procambarus virginalis (assembly GCA_020271785.1). Lineage (NCBI taxonomy): Eukaryota > Metazoa > Arthropoda > Malacostraca > Decapoda > Cambaridae > Procambarus > Procambarus virginalis. Next base: position 8,851,516 of record WNGS01039543.1, on the reverse strand, counting down.
TCGTCTGTGCTTGACGAGGTACGGGCTCCATGCTGGGGCCGCATACTCCAGGCCTGGCCTTACATACGTGACATACAAGAGTTCTGAATGATTCCATACACAGGTTTCTGAAGGCAGTTACTGATGTTAGCCAGCCTCGCATACGACCGCGATGTTATTCTTCCTGATGTGGGCTTCAGGAGGACAGGCTTTGGCGGATATCAACCTAGGATCTTTCTCTCTGTCCCGTTTCGTGAAGGACTTCATCCTCCCATTCGTATCCAGTGTCTGGCCTCCTATTCCTCCCCATAGTCCCCACCCCCTCCCAGGTACTCTCTCTCCATTGCTCTTCTCTCCCAGTTCCTTCCTGTCTTCCTCTCGACTTTGTTACCGATTCAAAAAGTCTTTTCGCTGTCAAGACAAACACAGACGTACCCAGCCTTCTCTGAGTAAGAAGGACTGTTGGGTTGTTGATCGTGAGCATTAGAGAGCGTGGGTATGAATGACCGCGGTGTACTATGGGATCCGGTATGGGGCTATAGGGAACGGGGTAAACGAGTGCTTGGGCATGATGGGAGCGTGGCAAGGCAGTACCACTCAGACACGCACGGACCTTAAAGCTCGCCGGAGCAGGTCAGGTTGGCTTTGGATTACTACAATTATCCTCCATAAAGATCCTATCGTATTGCCTATCAATGAGGAGAAAAGAGTGGGCAGAGCGGGAGGTGTGTGGGAGTGCGGTGGCGAGGCAGGGTTGGTCGGGGAGGGGGAGCGGGGTAGGGTGTGGGGAGGCGCGGGCAGGCTGGTGGGGAGGCGCGCGGGAGGTGGGGGAGGCGCGGGGTCAGGTGTGGGGGGAAGTGCGGGGAGGGTATAGAAAGACCGGAGAGATGTGTGGAGGTGCAGGATGGCACGAGACAGGTGCGTTATAGGTCCAGGAGGAGCGGGGAGGTGCAGGAAGTGCGAGAAGTGTAGAGGAGGTGCGAGAGGTACCGAAGATGTGGGAAGTGTGGCGAGGCAGCCCTGATGAACGTGGGGAAGCCATGTGTGGGAAAGGTGAGGGGATAGAGGTATGAGGAAGAGAGTGAAGCATGGGGAAGGGGGTGGCGGACCGATGGGTGGTGAGGGAGAATTTAGAGATGAGTAGTGATGAAAGACAGACGGTGAGGAGGGACGGCAAATTAGAAAATATTTTGTACAAGAACAGGTAACGGGGGGGGGGGGGATGAAATAGAAAGCAAGAAGAACTGTAGAAATAAGAAAGGAACGAATAATGAGAAAAGTAGGAGGATGGGAGTGAGAAGCAGGAATAAAACTGAGAAAATAAGACATATTGCAGGGAACATAACATTGGAAGGAAGAAATAGAGGAAAAATGGAGTGAATCAGGAATAGAGATACATAAGTTAAGTTCAGTAAGAAGAGGGAGGGAAAGGTGAGTGAGAATCACTGAAGAGGGAGAGGAGAGAGGAAGAGGAGAGAGGGGGAGAGAGAGAGAGAGAGAGAGAGAGAGAGAAAAGCTGGTTGCTCCAAGATTTACTGCACTCGTAACAATGTTCAGCTTGGTTTACCAATATACGTGTTTATGGAGCCGTTACCAGGAGCGGAGTGAGCGTTCCTTGCCAACACAGTCCCCTCCTGGCCTCCTTCCATCACAACTCCTTCCCTCCCATCACAACCCCCTTCCCTCCCATGACAACTCCTTCCCTCCCATCACAAACTCCTTCCCTCCCATGACATCCCCCTTCCCTCCCATCACAACCCCTTCCCTCCCATCACAAACCCTTCCCTCCCCATCACAACTTCCCTCCCATCACGACTCCTTCCCCTCCCATTACAACGCCTTCCCTCCCTTCATAACTCCTTAGTTACACCGTTACTGAAGATGGATACCTCAAACTTAACAACATTCTAGTTCACACTGGAACGGTTCCATGCAAGGAGAAAGGCACCAAAGGTATCTAGCAAATGTGTCAAAAACAGCTGGGCTAACCAATGGAACATGAATTAATCTAGTATAAATTGCTTATTTCCCCTCTCACAAACTCGAACGATTTTGACCATTGTTGACTTGTGAAATAAGCCATCTGTAAACAACCCCCCCCCCCAATCAATAGGATAATGCTGTTAAGGTAAAGTGATTATCAGAAGAAAGTACTACGCCATTAAGACTATATAGCACTTGGAATAGATATGAGGATAAAAGATTTAGGAATGGACGAAGGAAGGGAAGGGTGACCAATCGCTTGGACGGTCGGGGGATTGAACGCCGACTTGCAAGAAGTAAGACCGTCGTTAATGATGGGATTACACTGTTGTAAATACCTGAGGTTTGCATATATCTGTCACTTTCAGTGACAGATATATGGGCAACACAGTTGGGTAGTAACACTGGGGTCTGATACAATGACCCCAATGTTACCTAAGTAGTCTCAGTCCTGTAGAAAGTAACTGACAGTCTATACAAACCGTCACTTTTTATTTAGTTTTAAATTAATTTATAATTTAATTGTTTGGTCGAGCCAATCAATAAGACTTCTTGAAAAAATAATTGCACACACACATTAAAGTTGGCTACTAAAGTTCAACCCAAGTAAATGTCAGGTGATGAAAGTAGGCGGAGGAAATAGGAGGCCAGACACTGGATACCGAATGGGAGATGAAGTCCTTCACGAAACGGACAGAGAGAAAGATCTAGGAGTTGATATCAGCCAAACCTGTCTCCTGAAGCCCACATCAGAAGAATAACATCGAGCGGCGTATGCGAGGCTGGCTAACATCAGAACTGCCTTCAGAAACCTGTGTATGGAATCATTCAGAACCTTGTATGTCACGTATGTAAGGCCAGGCCTGGAGTATGCGGCCCCAGCATGGAGCCCGTACCTCGTCAAGCACAAGACGAAGCTGGAAAAAGTTTAGAGGTATGCCACTAGGCTAGTCCCAGAACTAAGAGGCATGAGTTACGAGGAAATGCTGAGGGAACTGCACCTCACGTGCTGGAAGACAGAAGATCCCGGGGAGACATGATCACCACATACAAAATTCTCAGGGAATTGACAGGGTAGACTAGGATGGATTATTTAACAGGGTGGTACACGCACAAGGGGACACAGGTGGAAGCTGAATACCCAAATGAGCCACAGAGACATTAGAAAGAACTTTTCAGTGTCAGAGTAGTTAGTAAATGGAATGCATTAGGAAGTGATGTGGTGGAGGCTGACTCCATACACAGTTTCAATATGTAAATATGATGGAGCTTGAGAAGCTCAGGAATCTGTACACCAGTAGATTGACGGTTGAGAGGCGGGACCAAAAGCCGCAGCTCAACCCCCACAAGCACAATTAGGTAAGTACACACACACATAATCAGATAAAAAAACTGATGCAATAGTGCTTGAGCCAAGCAAGCGGGGATTAAGAAACATCCTCATGAGGTAATATTCATCACGAGATAATAGTCAAAGTGCAGAGTATATACCGCTTTGGCGCATTGAAGATATTTTTTAACATTACAGATTCTCTTTGATGAATTACTGCAAATACCGAGCACTATCGCAACTGCTTATTACCCCGCGTGATATCATGGATATTCCTGCGATACACAAGACTAATATGCAAATATGAATACTATATTTTAATTAAATCGAGTAGATTATTAAATACTTTTTTTCAAATACATGATAGTTCTACATATTAGGTAAGAATATTTTAAAGTTATGTTGTAATATTATTTTATAAGTGAAGGTGAGGTTATTATAGGCATGTATTGTTGGGGGAAATGGCTGCACATCAGCCGTGTAGGTTGAAAATTGTGTAAAATAATGTCTTCAGATCCTGTAGTACTAAATTTAAGTACATGTGAAACACATGGCGGGCCATAACTCAACACATTATATATAGCTAGTGTTTACATTGCTCAGTGCTGCCATCTACATGCCATAACTCGAGCTAGTGTTGCCATCTATGTAATTTCACAAACTTGAACTGATACTAAATAGTAAGATAGGTAAGTTGTAATATATATATATATATAATTATATATATATATATATATATATATATATATATATATATATAATAATAATAATATAAAATCGACTTCTAAGAACGAATTGAATTTGTTTATCACTGTCCACGTGAGATAGTATTGCAACAAATGTTAATTATATTCGGAATATTTCGAGTAGCTCGAACTAGTAGGTATAGCGACAGACTCGCTTCTTGCAGGCCGGTGTTCGAGCTCCGATAATCCACGTGGTTGGGCACCATTCCTTCCCTCCGTCCTGTCCCAGATCCTTGTTCTTATATCCCTTCCAAGTTATATATAGCCGTGCTCTCTTAAGCGCATTCTCCTAATAATTACCTTCAAATCACTGCTCCTTCAACTTCCAAGGAGCACTTGACGTCACTGTTCATGCAACCTCCGAGGAGCACTTGAGATCACTGCTCCTGCAGCCTCGGAGGAGCCCTTGTTCAAACTTCTGCAGCTAACTTTCAAAGCATTCACACTTGGAGAGACGCCCCCCCCCTGCAAATCTCACATACTTGGCTATTTTAGTTGGGGAGAAGAACTTTACAAACTTTGACTCTACATTCTTGAAACTTTCTTGGCATGGCTTTGGTCCTAGTCATCTTCAGAAAATTGTTTTGGTACTTTGATAGAGCTCTTTGTTCTCCGGTCGTCTCTGGTGCTTGGTAGAGTTCTGTGTTCTCTGGTCGTCTCTGGTGCTTGGTAGAGTTCTGTGTTCTCTGGTCGCCTCTGGTGTCTGGTAGAGTTCTGTGTTCTTTTGTCGCCTCTGGTGCTTGGTAGAGTTCTGTGTTCTCTGGTCGTCTCTGGTGCTTGGTAGAGTTCTGTGTTCTTTTGTCGCCTCTGGTGCTTGGTAGAGTTCTGTGTTCTCTGGTCGTCTCTGGTGCTTGGTAGAGTTCTGTGTTCTCTGGTCGTCTCTAGTGTCTGGTAGAGTTCTGCGTTCTCTGGTCGTCTCTAGTGTCTGGTAGAGTTCTGTGTTCTCTGGTCGTCTCTGGTGTTATCTGCCTTACATCATATAGTTCAGAATGTTATCACTGTTAAGGATTTATCTCATGTCACTAATTTTTAGATTTAGAAACATTATTCGTAAATGATTGTTGATAGTGGAGTCAAGTTCTCGTGATTGCTGGAGACAGCTTAGTAAGTGTTCGCGGTGCCTGGGCCAGCATAGTAAGTGTTCGCGGTGCCTGGGCCAGCATAGTAAGTGTTCGCGGTGCCTGGGCCAGCATAGTAAGTGTTCGCGGTGCCTGGGCCAGCATAGTAAGTGTTCGCGGTGCCTGGGCCAGCATAGTAAGTGTTCGCGGTGCCTGGGCCAGCATAGTAAGTGTTCGCGGTGCCTGGGCCAGCATAGTAAGTGTTCGCGGTGCCTGGGCCAGCATAGTAAGTGTTCGCGGTGCCTGGGCCAGCATAGTAAGTGTTCGCGGTGCCTGGGCCAGCATAGTAAGTGTTCGCGGTGCCTGGGCCAGCATAGTAAGTGTTCGCGGTGCCTGGGCCAGCATAGTAAGTGTTCGCGGTGCCTGGGCCAGCATAGTAAGTGTTCGCGGTGCACAAGTTATGACCCCAAAACTGCTCACCGTTGTGTAAAAGAAGACTGCAGGCTCTAACCCGGACTTTAGTAGTCTTCTAGAAAGTTCAGCTCTCTGCGAGTTTTCCAACACTCAGGATGGCAACACATTGCTCACTTCACAGTTATTCCACCTTATATACCTCACTGTACTCCAGTTAAAAACAAAATGCATCATTGCACTTTCAGTTTTCCAGTTCCACCGTTGAAAGAGTTGATAAGAGCAGGGTCTTAAACCCCCTCTCACTAAGGACTGAGGTCACCATCCTTCCACAATCTCAATTTATCCATCATTTGAGCAAACAGAATGTGAAGCGACGTCCACAGAGTCTTAAAAATGAATATTGGTCTGACCTCAACGACGTGTCAGGCATCACCTCCTCACTCATGACTTCAAACACCAGCATTAAGATTCTCACAGATTTCATAAAATACATGACTTTATTGGTCAATTTTAAGACGCTTACAGATGAATTGGCAGTCGATGCTTGCTATTAACTCTCATCCTGTGAGGAAGGGAAGAAGAGTGGGAGGGAAGGGAAGGGAAGGTAAGGGAAGAAAAGTGGGAAGGAGGGATAAAATATAAAATATAGGAGGGAGGGATATACCACATAAAAGTATATCTGTCTCCACTACATATCTGTCCTTCCACTACACATCTGTCCCTCCACTACACATCTACCCCCCATCATACAACTCTGCCTATCTCCTTACCCCCTTCACCAAACATGTTCATCCCCGACCAAACCAAACACACACACACACACACACATCATAATTTCAGTTTAAGTGGCACTTCACATTCACACAGAGTAAACATTTCCTACATGGCATATGGCTATTTTTATGTGTTTACCTTCTACTCATAAACTGAGATGACTTTTATGTGTTGTAATTAATGACGGGGGTAGGAACAGTCAGTTCTCATAACCTCTGAACTTTAACACATTTAATGGTTATTTTGATGCATAATATGAGTGCTGGAAGGGGGGATTATTTTGATAAATATTCTGCCTATGGAAATGTTGACAAGGTCAACGAAACGCATCTGTAAGCGTCAGGCCTTCATAACACTGCAAAATGAACTTGGAAAGTTAATGATTTATCTTCCTTCTCAAAAAAAAAAACATAAGAAATATGGAGCACATTCTTACTAGAAACATCGATCTCACTCTTTCTGTGACATAATATATATGGCTTTATAAAATATTTCTCCATGCAAAAATATATATATATATATATATATATATATATATATATATATATGTATGTATGTATGTATGTATGTATGTATGTATGTATGTATGTGTGTGTGTGTGTGTGTGTGTGTGTGTGTGTGTGTGTGTGTGTGTGTAGCAGCTTTGCTATTATCGAGTCATGTTGTCTATTTTTGTTTGTAAACAAAACACAGCTGATAGCTTTACCGTGTTCCCGCCTTCCTCTTCTCCTCTTCGCCCCATTATTACTCCCGATATAAACGTGGTCTATAATTTGTCCACGGGCTGTCTATTTTAAGCACACTCCTCCACACTTAAATTACATTTAATCATGCAATAAATTTTACTAATTACTCAAATGATGTGGCAAAACTTTGCAGGAGTTTGTGTAATGAGGAATTACGTGTCGTTTTTTCCCCAAAGAATGGTTACAGATGGTGATAACATGTGAGGCATTGTATGTTATCATGCTGTCTTGGGTTGGTGTTGCTCAGGGATGGCGAACAGGGAAGGGGGGTAGGGAAGCAGGCAGCCGAGGGGTAGGGAAGCAGGCAGCGAGGGGTAGGGAAGCAGGCAGCCGAGGGGTAGGGAAGCAGGCAGCCGAGGGGTAGGGAAGCAGGCAGCCGAGGGGTAGGGGAGGAGGCAGTATGGGAGGAAGGAGCTGGAGGGAGGAACAGGAAGAAATGCATGGTAGAAGATCACAGCAGGGAGAAGATAACAGCGGAAAGAAGGGATACACAGCAGGGGAAGGGAAGAAACGGCAGGGGAAAGAGCAGAGTCAGCAGGGGTAAAAGGGCGAGACAGAATAGAGAACTGGAAAAGGGAAGGGAAGGAGGTCGAGAATGGTTAGCTCAGGATGGGAGGTAGCATGAGAGGGAGGGAACTGCTACCAGGGGAGGGAGGGAGGGAGGGAATTGTTATTAAGGTCGGGTAGCTGGGTAGAGAAAGAATGAATTCCAGAGGCAAGTAACAGGGAAGGCTGACCATGCGTGGGTAGCAGGGAAGGGTGGACAGGTGGGGGATGGATGGCTTTGGGGAGGGCAGCAGGAAGTGGGTAGCAAGGGCTTGGTAGCTGAATTAAGGCACGGGAATGGGGGTGGAGGAAGGTGTAGGTGAGAAAGGCAAGGCGATGATATATTCAAGAAGGAACTAGAACATCTGGGAACCTGTGGTTTACCTCTTGTCGGGTTTGAGTGTTCTTCCCTAGCCAGGCCTGGGACTCAGGTTTGTCTGATGATAACTTGATCGGTCAGGCTGTCGCTTTAAGCGACCCGCTGAGACACATAACCATTACAATCCAGCTGATCTGACACTTAAAGAATTTGTTCTCTTGCCTCCGAAAAACATCCACTTCCGTTCCTGCAGTAATTCATATATTTGGTGAAAGAGGTTCCTCTGATGTTCATTCAGTGTTCTCTGCGTCTACGGCATCTCTGCCGGATCTATTCTACATTTCCGACCATATCGTTCACTCCATTATATTATTTCATTGCACATATTTGGTATCTTAACTTTTCAGGGACCAGATTCACGAAAAAGTTAAGCAAGCACTTACGATCCTGTCCATCTTTCCTCAATCTTTGGCGGCTTTGTTTATAATTATTAAACAGTTAATGAGCTCCGAAGCACCAGGATGCTGTTTATAACAATAACAACAGTTGATTGGGAAGTTTTCATGCTTGTAAACTGTTTAATAAATGTAACCAACTGTAACTTACCTGACTGATACTACGTCTGCTCTCTTATGCACAGTAAACATTCTGGCGCCTGATTTCATTATCCCCAGATCCTTTACATGTCGTTCCGTTCCATGAGATGTGATTATGTTTTGTGTCCTGAAGAGGAGAGTTAGCTGGTCGTGTTTTTATGGCGCTATTTCTTTTTGAAGAGTAAGAAGGGGTAGTGTAGCAGAGAATAGGCTTTGGGGCAGTCAGAAGGGGCTGGTAAGGGCATAGTATAGTTTGTGAGGCATCCAGCAGGGGCAGGTAGCGGCTGAGGATAGTTTGTGAGGCATCCAGCAGGGGCAGGTAGCGGCTGAGGATAGTTTGAGCGGTATCCACCAGAAAGAAGTAAGGTGAAATACAGCAAGTTTAACAGGTTCCATTTTTGTTCGATAACACCCGCCGGAGAAAACATAAGAATTAGGGCCACCAGGATATCGACAGCCAGCCATATGTAGCCATCTGTTAAGTTACCAAATATCTTCCAGTTCAGCTTGTAATGACCAGGGTCGCTCAAATATGAGCTAGGTCAATATGATCAAAGTAGTGTGTGTGTTGGGAATGGGGGCGACTATGTGGTTGATGGTGAAGGTAATAGTGGGGGTGGCCGTAATTATAGTGGGGGTGATGGGAATGGTGTTGGGGGTGATGGTGGGAGTCGATGTAGTGACTTTATTGGAAGCGATGGTGATGGTTATTTTGGCCGGGTTGTGGTCGGGATTTATATAAAGGGATGGATAGATGGATGGTTAGTTACTTTACTTAATTATGGACCCGAGCACTTGTCCTCCAGCGGTGGTGGAAAGGGTATATAGACGCACATAACGAGCACAAGAACTATGTGGTTCTTGTAGTGGAGGGGGGGGGGGTTGTAGAGGAGATAAATGGTGATGGTGATGCAAGTTTTGGTGATGGAGGCTGTGACAAGGAGTCTGGGTGCTTACTTGTCAGTGTCTACGGGAGAGTGAGGTCTACAAGTCTTACGCCTCGTATACTAACCTTGTTGTACCTGTCGCCTTATAATTATTCTGACGTTCGAATTCTTTGTGGCATATGATGTTAAAGTTGTGGATGGAGGTGGCTTCCGCAGCTTCTTCTATCACTTATTAGTCACCCTTAAATAATACGTGTATTTCTTTATATTTTTTCGACCCATTTGCGTTTCCACCTTTCACTTATTCGCTCTTGTCTTACTTTCTCTCAATTTTTAAATGGCTGTCGGTGTCTACCCTATTCCCTTCAGTATCTTGAATGTTGTAATCATATCCCCTTCTCTTGTCTTCTCTAGGGTTGAGAGATTTAGCTCCTTTTACCTATCACTGAACCTTAACTTTGTAATGATTTGTTGTGCTTCACAATGTGCGAATTCCAATATGGTGTTGATATTTCAGTGTCGGTTTAACACCTGATTGGTATGTTGATTGTTAGGGTGGGGAGGCTGGTAGTAGTGGGTGGTTGGGACTGGAGAAGGATTTGTGGTGGAATTGGGTAGTCATGTCATTGTTAGCTTGGTTAGAGGTTGGTGGTGGTGGTGGTGGTGTGGATGGTCGAGAGAGGTGGTAGTTGTGGTGGTGGTGTTGGGGATGAAGGGGAGTGGTTGTTATGATGGTCGTGCTGGTGGTGCTGGTTGTGGTGGCGGCTTCTACCTCAGCTTCCAACACCACCATTGCCTCCACTGACGGGTCGTGACCGGTTCTAATCCTAATATCTCCTTAATTGGAGTCTGTGGTTTGGTCGGGATCCTTCATTAGTTCTCTCTGATTCCTTAAGAAGATTGCAATTGTTGTTTTCTCCCTCCCCCACTTGAGGCGTCTCCACAACTTTTCTGTGAAGTCTTCCTTCAACTCATCTCTTATTTTCTATATCATTTACTCTCTATCTCCCTACTTCCCTTATTCGTGTTCTACCTCTACTACTTCCTTATCTCTTTAATTGTTTATGTTAATCCTTCATTTTCTCCTCATCTTCCACACACAACATTCTTTATCTCGTCTCCCCGTATGATTCCTCACTATGAGGAAATGAGGGAAGACGATGGAGAGGTGCAGGTGAAGGAATAAGTTGAAAAATATAGAATATAGTGTGAGTTATGATGGATGGCGGGCTGTCCGCCTTGCTGAGACGATGTGTGTGTGTGATTGGAAGCTAAGTTAAGCGTCCTCTCTTTTGTCAGAAAGTTGTGTGTGCTAAGTCCTTCACACGTATTTCATCATATAAGGATGTTTATTGATTAATACAATGTTGCATTCACATTTACACTCTCAGATGCTTGTGTACGCGTTTCCATGTTCTGTTTAAGGGTTTCCCTTCTCATTCACCCCTCTCCTCAACCATTCTACCCTTCCTCTTCCCTCCGCTGCCTCTCTTCCCTACTCTTGACCCACGGAACATGTCGAGGATTGTCTCCCTGATAAACAAGAGTGAGGAAATTGGATAGCAATAATCCGCCACACTCGCCACGGTCGACACAAGAACTAGGCGGTCGAGTTTCACCGGCGTGGCTCTAGGGGTTGTAGAACCACCAGAGGCCAGCTTAGTTTATTCCCTCCCTCAGACGTAGACATTCATTTACTCTACTAACCAACATACATATATTGTTTCTCCTGTCTTCCATGGGCACGTTTAGAGTTCAGTTACATTGTATGTTGAGGATTATTGAACACACAACCACAGAAGGTAATTGGAGTGATCTTACCGTGGTAATTTATGATTCTAACCAGTATATGTATATTCTTTCTTTGTACTACATGTAGTTGAGTGGTTCGACCTGCACTAATACACCAGTGACGCACGAACAGTAGAGGGGACGACCAGTCAAACAGCATATATGGCTACGAGCTGTTGCCTGACTCAACACACCTTGCAGTGTTGAGAGACGCAATATGCTGTGATCCAGGTTCCTGTTTGGGAGCTAGGACACTCCAAGAGATTCATAACATTTAACGTCTCATTGCATTCACCAGCCAGTAGATTTTTAACTTTAAAAACATGAAATAAAGCAAAATATAATAAACAATTGGACAAAGGGGAGAATGTAGGAGGACAAAAGGGTATGAAATTTGCATTGGGGGGGATCTAAAAATCTCCTTAATGCTCATGCTTGTGATTTTCTCCGAGACCATGAGGTTTCTTTCCAGACAAAGGTGGGACGTTTATTTTATGTATATATGCATTGTACCTACACATTTATACATATTTTGATGATCATTGGCCAGGAGGCGGCTGGATTATTGTGCACCCCATACTAATCCTGTGAGCGGTAGTTTATTGTGCACCTCATACTCGTCTTCCGAGCGGTTTTAAGATGACACAGAAGATTTTAATCAAACCTCAGCTGATATGTTTATATTGCCAATTAAATCAAACCTGCATATCTTATAATTATAAAGTCAGGTAGTTATATAATTTTTTCATTACTATATCTATATATTTACAAAAAAATATTATACATTGAAAGTGGGTCTTTTGCTATATAATATTTTAGATATAAGTATTACAGGATTATGGA
>WNGS01039543.1:8787584-8803356 GCA_020271785.1 Procambarus virginalis | reverse complement strand
CTCCCTTTCTCCCTTCTTCTCTCTCTCTCTCTCTTCCTCTCTCGCTTCTATCCACCCCTCTTACACGACTCATATACAAGGCAAGGGAAAGGGTACTATAATGTATAAAATGAGTAAACAGTAAGGAATAGGAGCCGGTATTAAGGGTATAGACAGAGGGGTAAGAGTCAACCTGCAAGGCCAGGATGACCAACCTGCAAGGCCAGGATGACCACCTGCAAGGCCAGATGACCAATGAGACCAGGATGACCAACTGAAGGCCAGGATGACCAACCTGCAAGACCAGGATGACCAACCTGCAAGGCCAGGATGACCACACCTGCAAGACCAGGATGACCAACCTGCAAGACAAGATGACAACCTGCAAGGCCAGGTAGTGACCAATGCAAGGCCAGGATGCACCAACCTGCCAAGGCCTGGATGACCAAAAACTGCAAGACCAGGATGACCAACTGCAAGGCCAGGTTATGACCAACCTGCAAGACCAGGCATGACCAATCCTGCATAGACCAGGTATGACCAAACTGCAAGGGTAAGACAAAAACATTCACAATTGTGTGATATCAAAAATAGGTGTTTTCTCATCATTAGAGACGAGCTGTCTCTTCATAATTACCTCACTAACTCCGATATAATTTTCAGAATATTATTATGAGAAGCAAGAGGGCCGAGAGATATTGCAACAGGTGACAATTGGTCTAACATGCCCGAAGACCATGAAGCTCCCTCTGAAGTACAAATAGGTGACGAACACACAAAAATATAATCTTATTTAGAGGTGAAAACCTTTTTTTAACATTTTTACCCCTTGCAGCAGCTGGAGTCAGCCGTCGTCAGCAGTCCAGAAACACTTGACACTCAAGTCGACCAGATGGTCAGCCCATCCACCTTCCATCAGCTGACACCTCATATCAGCCGAGGAGAAAATATCTGACCAACTATCAGATCAGGTGATTTCCACGACGGCCGGGAGATGGTGTGGAGAGGCAAGCCCACGTCACTGTGTGGAGAGAGAGAGAGAGAGAGAGAGAGAGAGAGAGAGAGAGAGAGAGGAGAGAGAGAGAGAGGGAGAGAGAGGAGAGAGAGAGAGAGAGAGAGAGAGAGAGAGGCCACCTCTCCCCTCTCCCTTTGTGCCTTAATTCCTCCATCACGTGTAATCTAACTTGTCATATTCAATTTGTTGTCTTTCCCCATTTTTTATTCCTCTTTTCAACATATTTTTCTCTTCTCTTTTTCCTTTTACCGTCCATGCATATTTTTCTCCACATATTTTTCTTCTTCAGCAACAACGTTCCTTCTATCCCTACCCCCACCCTGACAACGTTTCTCTCCTGGTAACGTTATTTTACGCAAAAGTAACGTTTCTTCCCACCCTGGCAACGTCTCTCTTGCAAGGGCAGTAGTCCTCTCTCAATAGCAACAATCCCTCCCTCTTAAGACTCCTGATTATGTGGCCAGGAATAATTCCTGTGAGTTGCTCCAGACTTCAGGAGAGAAACGCTGACTCTCCTCCAACAAGCTGCAGCACAGTATTCCAGAAAACGTTCCTCACTGGTTAAGCTGCATTGCTCATGTTGAATAGCAGCAATAATGCTGCAAGCACTCATCGTTATGCGACATCTAACCCTTCATGCTACCAATTCCCCCTTTCAACAATTCCTCTCTCGTGACTGAGATGATGCAGAAAGTACTCACATGACTGATTTTATAGGGTCGATCATGGGCTCCGACGCTCCTGTTACTGTATGTCAACGCACGCGTGCCTAATAGTGTCTGTTTGCGTGTGTTTGCGTGTGTGTTTGTTCCCAATATAACCGTGAGCTCACTCACACAACACCTGCCTTCACTTCCTTGCACCACAGTTAACAAATTATCTTTGTACTCCACATTAAAGTCACATATATCTTTGGTCTCGAGAGCGAGAATACAGTTAACACAGTACAGGCTGGGTCATGTAGTTAAGAGGGTATATATCCGTGTGCACCGTCAGAACAAGTGGCTCTGAACATGCTGAACCTAGAGACCTTGTACACTGTACCTGAAGGAAGTGTATGTTGTACATGGAGGAAGTGTACTCTATACATGTTGTACCTGGAGCACATAAAGCACATCCAACAATGTCTAGAAGGCTACACCATACCTTGAGTGCTCAATAATAAAACCACGAAATAATAAAACTTGAGGAAATGAAAATAAACTAATTGTAGGAACCAGCAGGACAATGAGAGTAAATAGATAGAGGAAGTCAAAGCCAATCTAAGCAAAGTTTCACAAGTAGATACGACTGAAGACATGTAGGACGATGTCTATCCCATTACATCACCGACAACTGGATAGATAGTAAGCAAAAGCAGGATACAGCATGACAAAACAAGGGATATCATACAATGCTTAATTAACAGAACCCAAATAGATGATTAACTTTCCTTCCACTGAAAGAAGCATCAATATTAGACAAGATTGGTGAGAGATTCTCCACAAGTGGCGGACAAATCTAGGGAGAGGTAATACCATGATGGGTAAATACAAGCGTGTGTTTGCCTTCTTGGGTAAATATCATTTAAGGCTATTAGGCAGGGGTTGGGGAGTATGGGGGAAGGAAGGAGTGGGATAGAGAAATGGGAGAAAGGGATGGGCTCACTGATGATACGCAATATGTTAGTAGAAAGAGGTTAATGAAGGGGGAAATGGGCTTAAGGGGTCAGCAGTTAAGGGGGAAAGGGAGAGGAGTTGAGGGAAGGGGAATGGGAATAGGAGAAGGGGGGAGGGGATAGGATAAAGGGGGAGGTGGAGGTGAAAGAGGGGAGGTTATCTTGAGACGATTTCTGGGCTTAGCGTCCCCGCGGCCCGGTCTCGACCAGGCCTCCTTTTTGTTACACATCCCCAGGAAACAGCCCGTAGCAGCTGTCTAGCTTCCAGGTACCTATTTACTGCTAGGTAACAGGGCATCAGGGTGAAATTAACATTTTGCCCATTTTTGTCTCCGCCTCCACCGGGGATCGAACCCGGAACCTCAGGACTACGAATCCGAAGCGCTGTCCACCCAGCTGTCAGGCGCCAGGGGGAGGGAAGGCAAGAACTAAATAATTTATTGTAAATATGTGAAAGCAAATCCAACGATAATCTTACGAACATGAATAAAGTATTTGACTTTGAAACTTATTATCATTACAATTATTGCTGCTGTTAAAGCTTTTCTTGTTGCTTTCTGTTTCAGTTATCAGTTATTATAATTAAATTATCAAGAGCGAGACAGTCTGGTACTCTCGATGGGCCCCTCCGTAAAAAATACAGCTGTTTTCCTCTCCCCAAAAAACGTACGTGCCCAAGCAACCCACCTAACCTATCGAAGCTAATATTCTGAAAACGTCAATATTGCGGTGTTTTCTTGTTTAATAATACGTCGTATTTGTAACGCATACATGCATAAACCCATGAATACTTTCTTGAACACGTTCAAGAATAAATAAATACATTCGCATACGTATGTATGTGTGTATGTCTGTACACAGACATTCAAATTATTTGAATGTGTATGTGTACAAATCTCTCTCTCTCCCTGCCCCTTAACGACTCCTCCCTTCCTCTCACCACCCACACCTGCTCCTCACCTGCACATCATGTCATTAGAGAAAAAAAGACACACACACAAATACACACCCACACACACAAAGGTAAACATACGTTTTAGGCGTTTTTCCGGTGAAGTGCAGAGATGCTGTCTAATGGGGTAAGGTCTCTACCCGGCTTTCAAACCATGGCTGTCTAAACAGGGCCAGGCCTTGAGCCGGATATAGAGACATTAATAATTCAACTTTTGATTTGAACCCCCTTTCACCCGCCCCAGACGACGAGTGCTGGGGAAATATTGACTCTAATTGGGGGAAAAGTGTGAGGGCTCTCTTGGGACGGCCGTGATGTTGGAGGGCGGGACGGCCGTGATGTTGGAGGGCGGGAGGGCCGTGATGTTGGAGGGCGGGAGGGCCGTGATGTTGGAGGGCGGGAGGGCCGTGATGTTGGAGGGCGGGAGGGCCGTGATGTTGATGTGAGGGGAAGCTGAGAGGGAGGGAGGAATGGCAGAGCTCTAATGTAATGTAAAGCTATGGAAGAGGGGGATGGTATAGAGCAATGGAAGACCGAGAGCTGTGTTAATGGGAGACTAAGGGGAAGCAAAAAAAGGGTCTGGGAAAGGAATGGGAATGTCGACTCTATGATGCTGGGGAACGGAAAAGGGCAGAGGAAAATAAATGAAACTGCGGGATCTCTATTGGTGGAGAAAAGGGGGTGAGTAATGGTGAGGAGAGAGTTGGGGATGAGGAATGTTGAGCAGAAGGGGATGAGTAATGTTGGGGAGAGAGGAATGAGTAATGGTGGGGATAAAGATATGAGTAATGATGAGGGAGAGATAGGATGAGTAATAATGGGGAGTGGGTAATGGGTAATGGTCTCTGACGGTGCGGAGGATTGGTAGGATGGGAAGTAGTAGTGATGAACAGGTGTGGAGTAGGTATGGGAAGGTTGTAAACAGTAACTAGAGTGGGAAGAGTCCGAGAGGCGGAAAATGGGGCTGGGAAATAGAGTAATGCAGAGATGACAGTTGGTACGACAGTTAATGGGTGGGGTGTGTGTGTACAGGTGGTGGCAAGGTGAGGTGCAAGGGGTAATGGCAGGGTGTGGTAAGAGAAGCGATGGCAGGGGTGAGGTGGTGGGAGAGCTAATGGCTGATAGTAAGGGAAGAGGGGGAATGGAAACCGTCATTAAACTCGGGTTATGAGGCGTAGGGCTGATCAAGAGGAAGGGTGGATTTTGGGAGGGGGGGTAAGGGAAGGTGTAGGACAGAGGGAGAGGAAGGGGAGAGAGTGAAGTGTGACATAAGAGGGAGGTGGAAGAGAAGTGACTGACGTAAGTAATGCGTGTAAGNTTCTTCCACTGTCAGAGTGTCGAAATGAAAGCTTCTTTTGTCGCATTTTTGCAGCAACGGTCGACGGCTTGGAATTGTTTCTCGCGTTGGGTGCAGTATTCTGTATGGCTGTCTGTGTGACTGTATGGCTGTCTGTATGCCTATGTGGCTGTCTGTATGCCTGTGTGGCTGTCTGTATGGCTGTCTATTTGTGCTGTGTCTGCTTGTGTGGCTGTCTGTGTCGCTGTTGTATGGCTGTGAGCGTTGCTGTGTCACCTGTAGCCACATGCCACCGTAGCCCACCCTGATCCTAAAACCTCTATGTCGTGCTGTTTGGGGTACATGTTGTGCTCCCAATATACAGAGGCATCATGCATAACCAAATTATAGCTCTCAGGCCTTTAGAAGTCAGTAATTTCTCAATGGGGCCTGAATATTTAGACCATATAGTCTTAACAACAGAGATGAGGGTGCCCAGGTCTGGTTCATCCTCGTACATGCTAATTTGGCTGCAGTGTTTGTGTCATCATGATCGATTATAAATGTGAGTTGGTGTCCAAACTAAGATATTCTAAACCTTTTATTGTGTAGCGAGCATGCAGGTTATTTTTTTATTGCTATTATGAGGTTCTTGTTTCGATCATGCAGACAGGCTTTCAAGTGCTCGAAGAGTAGATTTGGTTAATATAAATTGCCTCAATTCCAATTAACATATTTAGGTTGATGGTCATTTATGTAGCTACCTTAGACAATCAGAGCTTTGTAGCTACCTTACAAATCAGAGCTTGTAGCTACCTTAGACAATCAGAGCTTTGTAGCTACCTTAGACAATCAGAGCTTTGTAGCTACCTTAGACAATCAGAGCTTTGTAGCTACCTTAGACAATCAGAGCTTTGTAGCTACCTTAGACAATCAGAGCTTTGTAGCTACCTTAGACAATCAGAGCTTTGTAGCTACCTTAGACAATCAGAGCTTTGTAGCTACCTTAGACAATCAGAGCTTTGTATACCTTAGACAATCAGAGCTTCATAACTCGGGTCCAGTGCCAGCTGCGTGCCAACAAAAGTGCCTCATCTCGCAGGATGGTTAGTCACGTAGTTAGTCACGTAGTTAGTAACGTAGTTAGTCACGTAGTTAGTCACGTAGTTAGTCACGTAGTTAGTCACGTAGTTAGTCACGTAGTTAGTCACGTAGTTAGTCACGTAGTTAGTCACGTAGTTAGTCACGTAGTTAGTCACGTAGTTAGTCACACATGTGATCAGTGCGAACTCTGGCCCATTATGTGATTATCCTCAAGTATATGAGAGTAAATGCAAAGTTTCAGGTACTTCATACCGGCAGGTGTGAATGGTATAATAACTGGACATTCAGTAATGTAGTTTGCGAGATTATGTCCCAATTTTTTTTTTGTAGTTAATGCATTTAGACACTTCTGAATTTGTGCAGCTGCCCTAGATCATATGAGTGTGAGTGCAGAGTGTGTTAATAAATAGCCTGTGCCCAATTTTTTGTTTGTAGCAACACATTTAGGTACATCTGCATTTGTGGGGCTGCCTTAGACTATATGAAGGGGAGTACAGTGTGTCAAAAAGCTAGCTACGTGATGGTAAAACAATTCCCATCACACAGGATGGTTAGTCATACAGAGGCATGTGATAGGCAGTCTGCACTGGCAGACTCTGGAAGCATTATGAGGATATCATCAACACAAGAGTGAATAAGGTAGCAGTGTAATAAAGGTCACCATCTCGCAGGATGGTTAGTCATACAGGGCCATATGTTCAGTAGCCTGCACTGGCAAATTTTGAGTACATTATGAGGATATCTTCAAGAACACGAGTGAATATAGTAATTGCAAAGCTCTAGGTACCTCATGCCAACTGGTCTGAAAGGTCTGCCGCAGTTCCTGCCCACAGAGTTTGCACCTGGAGTGCTCAGGATTGGGAGATCCATCACCTGTAGCCACCTGCCACAGGTAACGGTAACCCAACCTGATCCTGGCAACCACTGTGGGTTTTTTTATTATTATTACATTAGGTACATCTGCATTAGTGCAGCTACCCTAGACTATATGAAGTGGAGTACAGTGTGTCAAGAAAGCTAACTAGGTGATGCTAAAAAATCCCCATCACACAGGATGGTTAGTCATACAGAGGCATGTGATAAGCAGTCTGCACTGGCAGACTCTGGGTGCATTTTGAGGATATCATCAACACAAGAGTGAATAAGGTAGCAGTGGTAATAAAGGTCACCATCTCGCAGGATGGTTAGTCATACAGGGCCATATGTTTAGTAGCCTACACTGGCAAATTTTGGGTACACTGTGAGGATATCTTCAAGAATACGAGAGTGAATAAAGTAATTGCTAAGCTCCAGGTACCTCATGCCAACTGGTCTGAAAGGTCTAATAACTGGGCATTCAGTGATGTAGTGCGGGAGATCGTGCCGTAGTTCCTGCTCACAGAGTTGCAACTTGTCAACACTATAAACTCACCATCTCACACTTGTCACACTATAAACACTTGTCTTTTTTTTTTTTGGGGGGGGGGGGGGGGGGGATCTCATGTGTCTTCCCAAACTCTACGGGTCGCCCACACCATGTTTCACATGTCTCACTGCCCTCTACCTAGTAATATTGAGATCTTGATGTTATCTTGAGATTATTTCGGGGCTTAGCGTCCCCGAGGCCCGGTCCTCGACCAGGCCTCCTTTTTGTTACACACCCCCAGAAAGCAGCCCGTAGCAGCTGCCTAACTCCCAGGCACCTATTTACTGCGTCGTTTCTCTACCACGATGCTCATCTCACCTCTACTTTCTCAATTTCTCATGATTATTGAAACTCAAACAATTTTTTGACACTTCTCTATTACTGTTTTTTTTCTTACTTACTAGCAAATTCTCTCGAACATAGACTACTTATAAATAACTTTCAGCTGGTATCTATTTTGTATTTACTATTTGTGCCTGCAGAATTGAGCAATTAGCTCTTGGACCCCACCTTTCTAACCCATCTATTTTTCCTCTACTATGTCTACTAGATATATTTCACTAACACATCCGCACACACACACACATCCCCAGTAAGTAGCCAGTAGCAGCTGTCTAACTACCAAGTACCTATTTACTGCTAGGTGAATAGAACATTAGATGAAAGAAACTCTGCCCAATTGTTCCCGCCTTGGCCGGGAAACAAGTGTGTGTGTGTGTGTGGGGGGGGGGGGGTACACACTTAATCTAATATCGCATACCACTTCGCTTGTTTCGACTCTATATTTCGTACACTTCGAAACTGCAAAATGAGAACTTGTAAACATTAAGGATATTAATGCAGAAATCCCATTCCACTTTTTCCAGCCATTTACAGTCCGTAAACTGAGATATACCCATCATTTATTCACACACTCCTTCATCTTTTCTTACTACCACACCTCTACACACTCTTCCATCTCTTCTCGCTCCCTTACCTCCATCTTTTCTCATTACCACACCTCCACACACTGCTCCATCTCTCCTCACTCCAACGCCTCCACACACTCCTCCATCTCTCCTCACTCCAACACCTCCACACACTCCTCCATCTCTCCTCACTCCAACACCTCCACACACTGCTCCATCTCTCCTCACTCCAACACCTCCACACACTCCTCCATCTCTCCTCACTCCAACACCTCCACACACTGCTCCATCTCTCCTCACTCCAACACCTCCACACACTCCTCCATCTCTCCTCACTCCAACACCTCCACACACTGCTCCATCTCTCCTCACTCCAACACCTCCACACACTCCTCCATCTCTCCTCACTCCAACACCTCCACACACTCCTCCATCTCTCCTCACTCCAACACCTCCACACACTCCTCCATCTCTCCTCACTCCAACGCCTCCATTCACTCGTACTCGCAATTGACAACTCCCTTGACAGACACACCTCAATTATTTGCCCATCTGTACTCCTCTGAGAGCATTTCTTTTACACTGGGAGCTCTAGTTTTTACTCCAGTACAGCTTTTAATTCCTTGGTGAGACAGATCGACTAAGGACGAGGTGAGAGAAGAGGGATGAGGAAAGTATGTGATACACATAGCTAAGAACAGAGGTGCCATAGACACAATCAGAGAAGGCTGTATGCAATATTGCAAGAACGAAAGTGACTGTTTTCAAGGGACAACTGGACAAGTTGCCGCAGGACACGCCTGGCCAGCGTGGTTGTAAAGAATATATTAGCCTGCGGGCCACCGAGTTCAACACCAGGGAAATCCATAGCCCTGCTTTGTAGGCGTTCTTGGACATTTAGCTAAAATCTTCCCATACGTAATTCGGATTCTGGCTGTGTTTATCATCTTCCTTCTGGCTGTCAATCCATTCGTTCGTGCGAGCGAATGAGTTGAAAGGAGAACGAATAAACAAACGAAAGAACTAGCGTACGACCTAACGATCAAGCGAATGGAGAAAATACGAATAGTGAGTGAAGAGACGAACAGATGGCAGGGAGGACAAATCCTAAACAGCTTAACTGGCCACAAGTTGAATAGGATTGTCAGGCATTGTGCGTCGGCCAACCCTCATCTGGCATACAATCATTCATTTCCTAGGTAATAGTATATTGCTGCTGGACAAGAATTACAGGTGTGAGCGCGTGTGTGTATATGTATGCTTGAACACACGATGGCAGCCAAAAAATATATAACATACCTCGTTATCTACACCATATGCCGCTATACATGTCCCGAGTGAACAGTTGCCATAAAGCAAGTGAAGCATGGACGCAGAGCTTCACCAACGGTCATGTGCCCCAGATCAACAGAGAGACACGTACAGAAGTGCCCCAGATCAACAGAGACGTACAGAAGTTCCCAAGTTCAACAGAGAGACACGTACAGAAGTGCCCCAGATCAACAGAGACGTACAGAAGTGCCCCACATCAACAGAGACGTACAGAAGTGCCCAAGATCAACAGAGAGACGTACAGAAGTGCCCCAGATCAATAGAGACGTATAGAAGTGCCCAAGATCAACAGAGGCGTATAGAAGTGCCCAAGATCAACAGAGAGACGTACAGAAGTGCCCCAGATCAACAGAGAAACACGTACAGAGGTGGAGAGGAGAGGTGCAATGCACCTTGAAGAGTAAAGCCCCTTGTAAGGCCTGTCTCCAGCAGCGGTGAGGCGTCGTTCCTTCAACACAACGCCAAGTTGGATGGTCCAAATGCTCCTGCTCCCGATTCTGGATAATTTGCATATTGAATACTTAACAGAGAGAGACACGAAGAACTTTTCTTAAGACCCCCCCTAACGCACTTTTTCTCTCTTGCAATCTTATTTTTGTTACTTTATCGTTCCCTGTGATGTCTTAGTGTATTTGGGTGAGTACTCACCTAGCTGTGCCTGTGTGCACGGAGCTTCAGCTCAAGAATTCAGACTCTGAACTTTCAGTCAACTTTGTTCGTGTTTGTATCTGCAGAATCGAGCGATTAGCTCTTGGACCCCGCCTTTCTTACCAATTTATTTATCCTCGATTATTCTATTACATATATTTATCTCTAACAAACATACACACATCCTCCAGGAAGCAGCACGTAGCAGTTGTCTAACTCCCAGGTACCTATTTACGGCTAGATGAACAGGGGCACAAGGGTGAACGAAACTGCCCATTGTTTCCGTCTCCGCCTGGGATCGAACCCCGGCCCTTAGGACTACAACCACAGAGCGCTGTCCACTCAGCCGTGAGTTGAGGCTGTGTGTGTGTGCGTGTGCGTGTGCGTGTGCGTGTGCGTGTGCGTGTGCGTGTGTGTGTGTGTGTGTGTGTGTGTGTGTGTGTACACGCGCGTTTGTTCACTTGGAGTCGTATAGAGTTACAGAAGGCTCAGTACTATATCTCAAATCTTCTTGGTTTTGTCGATGATTGTCTAAACAGTTACATGACCAGCTTTGCCCTCACCCTTCCGCTGCCCTCCCTACACCCCCCTCTCTCTCTCTCTCTCACTCACTCTCTCTCTCTCACTCTCACTCTCTCTCACTCACTCTCTCTCACTCTCTCACTCTCTCACTCTCTCACTCTCTCACTCTCTCACTCTCTCACTCTCTCTCCCTCCTGCTAATCTCACTTCCAGTTGGGAGACGCCTTTCAGCGTGTAGTACACCAGAGCGATGCGGGAGACTCAGCTTCCTTTGTCGGCCTTGTCTTCCAACACTTCTACCTTCTCTCTCCTTCCTCCTCTACTTCTCT
The DNA here is from genome assembly GCA_020271785.1 of Procambarus virginalis. Lineage (NCBI taxonomy): Eukaryota > Metazoa > Arthropoda > Malacostraca > Decapoda > Cambaridae > Procambarus > Procambarus virginalis. The sequence continues at coordinate 8,792,229 of WNGS01039543.1, read as the reverse complement.
CTTTTGGTTTTATTCTTTCTTTACCGTCTTCCTCTTTATCTCCCACGTACACAATGTTTGATATTTTCAAGTTTCCTCTTGCTTTCCCCGTTATTTCTATCTCCACTATTCTGCATGAAGGCATGTTGGTCCATTCTAGACATCTACATATATAATCCTCATGGCGCAGTGGTCAAACATTCGTCCTGCGCTTCGCGAGCGCTTTGCCTGGGTTCGTATCATGGCCGGGGAAGATTGACTGGGTTCCAATCCTTAACTGTAGCCTCTGTTCACGCAGTAGTGAATGGGTACCTGGTTCATAAACGATTTGGCGGGTCGTATTCCTGGAAAAATTTTGATCAAGGATTTGCTCGAAACGCTATTCGTGCTAGTGGCTGTACAAAATGTAAGAATTCTTTATATATATATATATGTGTGTGTGTGTGTGGTGTGTGTGTGTGTGTGTGTTGTGTGTGTGTGTGTGTGTGGTGTGTGTGTGTGTGTGTGTGTGTGTGTGTAGGAGTCGACGCAGCGGTTCATGTGATCTTTCAGCCTCTTGTGTTGCTGTGATCTCCTACCATTGTGTCTTCATTAATTCCTGTTCTTTATTTTGATCAGTTTTATTTTTACATTTTTCTATCTGTGTTAATCCTTTTGTGTCGAATTTCTTCCATATTACTGATTAATCATTTTATCTCTCTATCTCTCTCATTCTCTTTCTCCCCCTTCTTTATTTAACTTTTTCTCATTCTATTTCTCCCTCTCCTCCTTCCCTCTCACACTCCCACTCTCTCTCCCTCCTCAAGATATAACTGCTGGAGATAGCTCTCTCCACAACACTTACACACCTGAGCCTGGCTCACACACACCTGTCCAACACAACACATAACTACACACCTGTCAACATTAATCCAACACAAATTATAACAAGATGAAAATCGTAAGTTCAAGACTGAGCAAGAGACTAACACAAAGCTTGCAACATAAAGCTACCCAAAATAAAGCTGTCCAACATACATCTGCCCAGCAAGTGGGTTCAACACATTTGTCCATTGAAAGCTGTCCAACATAAAAGCTATCTAGTACAGAGCTGATCAAGATAAAGCGTCCTCTGTTGTGTGGTGTGTGTGTGTGTGTTGTGTGTGTGTGTGTGTGTGTGTGGTGTGTGTGTTGTGTGTGTGTGTGTGTGTGTGTTGTGTGTTTGTGTGTGTGTTGTGTGTGTAGAGGGGGTAGGGGAAGGAGCGTACGCTGTACACACTGGTTTCCACTAACTCCACCCACCTTAAACACTTCAGCATCCACTCCAACCCCCCATCAACTCCCCTACCAATCCAAACACCCACTCCAATCATGGTGACTTCCCTCTACGACGCTGGAGGGTTCCTGCTATAACCATGGTGACTTCTGAGGGGAGGGGAGGGGGATCTTGTTGTACCGGACCATGATTCATCAAACAGTTACGACCTACTTAGGAATCTGTACATCTTTTCTCATTCTTTTACGGCGTGTTTACAATTATAATATGTTTTATTTTACATAAAATATGTAAAATAGCCGACAAAGATTGAGAAACGATGTACAGATTATGAAATATTTGCGTAACTGTTTGTTGTATCCGGGCCCTGGTGACCTCTGATTGGTTCCTGCTACAGCCCTGGTGACCTCTGATTGGTTCCGGCTACAACCCTGGTGACCTCTGATTGGTTCCTGCTACAGCCCTGGTGACCTCTGATTGGTTCCGGTACACCCTGGTGACAGGGTTCCTAGTACCTCCTGGTGACCTTATTCTGCCAAGCAGTTTCACCCTGTTTCTCTTGGTGCAGTGTCTGTAGGTCACGTGACGGATCTTGTCGACGTGTTGGTGACAAGAGGCTTTTAGACCCTAGTTCTTTTGAAGCTTCTGGGTAATTAAAACTTGTGATAGTTTCCTCCAAGCCTTTACATGTTTAAAAATGCTCATTATAAGATTTCGGCCTTTGAGCAAAGTTTGGAATCTTTGACATAGGCTCGTTTAACTTCCGAACTTACGGTATGCGGGTCTTTGTGGGCGAGCCGGAGAACTCAGGCAACGAATTTACCGAAAATATATCTTCTTCGGTATAAAATAATATATATATATATATTATATATATATATATATATATATATATATATATTATATAGTTGAACATAATATACTTATTTGTTCTACATAACTAACTTGTTCTCCATGAAATAAAACTACACAAAACGCGTATAAAAAGGATTGATATTCACAAGAGTGTAACATGATAGCTGATTCACAAGAGTAATTCGGATCACAGAATAATTAAGCGTTAGCAATCGCAATCAAAGGCTTCGTGCGTAGTTGAGTGAACATTATCAATTCGCAGGTGCTAGAGTAGATTGGTTCATGCAAGGTAGAACACCTGCTGTGGGAGAGGGTGTACCATTAGGGGATTGGGAGGGGGGGGTGGAGTTGGAAAAGAAAGGGAGAGAGGGGGGTGGTGGCGGGAGTAGGCCGCAGGTGTGGTGGGGAGGGTGAAGGGGTGGGGGTGTGGGCGGAAGGTCTAGAGTTGAAGGGTAGTGGGCTGGAGGAGGGGGGGGTGATGGTTTGGAGAGGGAGTGGGGGTATTTGAAGTGGTGGCGGTTGAATTGGGAGGATCTTGAAAAGGGTGAAGGTAGCACAAGTTTAATGCAAAAAGATGATAATAATTGAGGTGCCGATCAAATCGACCTCCTCTCCTCTCTCTCTCTCTCTCTCTCTCTCGTCTCTCTCTCTCTCTCTCTCGCTCTCACTCTCTCCTTCTGCTCTCTCTCTCTCTCAAACCATCACTTTACAAATCATCTACTTTCCAAGCCCCAACCTTCCCCATACCCCACCACCAAGCCCAACCTTCCCCATACCCCACCAAGACCCCATGTTGCCCCCCTCCTGCTCTTAGAACTGCCACCAAAACAACTGCTGGGGAATATATTCTAAGAGGCTGTCATCACATATCTTGCCTGCTCTCTCCGTCCTTCCTTGTTTACTTCCCTCTTTGTTTACTTCCATCATTGTTTACTGCCCTTCTTGCTTTCTTCCCTTCTTGTTTACCTCCTTCACTTCCCTCCCTGTTTACTTTTTAATCTTTACTCCTCTTCACATGATGTAAGTTTTTGTTTACTATCATTTCTCCACTTAACACTTTCATTGTTTGATTCCCGGTTCCTTGTTTTATCTTCCTAATGTTTATTTCTATCAGTCTTCCTTGTTTCCCTCTCACCAACCTGTCTTTTACCAACCGCCCTCTCACCAGTCAATCACATATATATATATATATAATATATATATATATATATATATATATATATATATATAATTAGGCGCCGTGACACGCCCAACAAGAGTTCGTCATATGCATGACAAGGAGGTGATGGTCATATTGCATTCTGCAAGCAACAGGCAACAGCAAGCCGGTGCAAGGGAAAAAATGAGGTGAGATCAGTGGAAACAGTCCACAGGGCAGCAAGGCCTCCAGCAACCAGGAGGCCTGGTCGACGACAGGGACGCCGGGACGCTAAGCCCCGGAAGCACCTCAAGGTAACCTCAAGGTAGGTAGGTAAGGCATTGTGAAGGCGGCAGCTGTGTCAAGTGAATCAAGAGCAGAACCTAAAACTTGGCTATAGTCAAACTGGTGAGATGATATGACCATGGCATGAAAGATACCTCATGAACGCATCAAACGAAGCTAGCAGAATGTGACATGGGGCACAGTTGGAAGCTGGGAACACACAGATGAGCCAAGGAAACGTAAAATGAACTCACTGTGAGTGGCAGAGGTAATGGACATCGTCTTAATCCACGAGCAAGCACGACACAAAATGATAAAGTCAAAAGCACACTGTATAGGTACAGTAGCTGTGGCACGGAGCCCAAGAGCTAGTTCTTGCTCCCCGTAGACACAGTAAACACATCTAATTATCACTCCCATGCACATTTCCTTCTCTGACCCTCTCACAGTGGGTCAGGTCACTTCCTAGTCACAACTGGAAGAGGAGGAGAAAGGGAAGGAGGTAAGATAAAGAAGTTTTTTATGGTGGAAGATCCAGAGATGAATTACAAATTTGAAAGACCCGTAAAATGTAAAACATAAAAGAAGAGAGAAATAAAAGGGTGAGATGACAAGAGGAGATGACAGAGAAAATGAAATAGAGGAAAGAGAGTATGGTTTCAGGAAGATTGATAATTGGAGAGTGAACAGAATGAATTATGAGAGAGAGAGACGCGTAAGTGAGCGAGAAACAAATTAGGGAGAGGAAAGAAAAGAAGGGTTAAAATATGAAACAGTGAAAAAATAAATATAAAAGAAGAGAAGCAACAAAATGAAATAAATGGTTAAGAAACAAACGAAAAGACAGCGGTAAGAGAAAAATTGTGGAACTCAACGAAATCAGAAGTAGAAAGATATAAAATGAAAAAAAGAATAAAACGATAATTAACGGTAGTAAAAGAGAATAATAAAGTATGGAATGAATGCAGGAGAGAAAGGTGCCATCTAAGCACGAGAAACAGAGGAAAGAGAGAAAGAAGACAGCAATCAATGAAAGTAGGAAAGCGAGCAAGCTGGAGTGATGCGACAGAAACGAGGAATGACAGATTACTGATTGAGGAAGCACAAGAAAGACAAGGAAGAGAGGCAAAGAA
>WNGS01039543.1:8729829-8747597 GCA_020271785.1 Procambarus virginalis | reverse complement strand
CTCTCTGCACATATTTTCATTTTCAAATTACTACTTTTTATACCGAAAATATGGCAATTACTGAAAACGGCGATGGGTCATATTTCCCAAACCCCCCTGCAGTTTTCAGAATATCTAAAATGTCGGAAATTTGACTCCTGAGCGGGATTTTTGAGCCGAATTCTGACTCTCTGCACCTATTTTCATTTTCAAATTACGACTTTTTATACCAAAAATATGCCAATTACTGAAAATGACGTTGGGTCATATTTTGCCAAACCCCCCTGCAGTTTTCAAAATATCTAAAATGTCGGAAATTTTACTCCTGAGCGTATTGTTTTGTAGATTCTTGTAAAATACGTTGGGGATTGACAAAGAGGAAAAAAGACATGTTCAAAATGAATACCAGTAGAACGAGAGGGCATGGATGGATGGAAGCTTGAGACTCTGATGAATTATAGAGATATCTGAAAGTTTTATTTTACGTAAGAGTAGTGGCGAAATGGATGAACAAATTAACAGGTTGTAGAAGCAAACTTCACTCGTAATTACAACAGAGAGTCAGAATTCGGCTCAAAAATCACGCTCAGGAGTCAAATTTCCGACATTTTAGATATTTTGAAAACTGCAGGGGGGTTTGGGCAAGCTTTGTTGCAGATCTCTTAATCTTTTGAAGTTTTCTTATGTTCTTCTTTAAGATAAGGGCTCCATGCTGCGGTGGCATACTCTCATTATTGAAGTTTCTGAACGATGTTCTGACTTTTGCTAGTGCAGATTATGCTGCTGATCTTATCCTATTCATATGTGAGGCCGGAATAAACTTGGTTATAAATACTAACAAGTCTTTTTCTTTAACCGTTACATAGAGGTTGATTTCCCTTCACTGTGTGCTGTCCTCCTGGTTACCTGGCAACTGTTCCCAATGCCATCACCTTTCATTTGTGTGTTAAACTCCAATAGCCATTTCTCGAATCAACTCTGCGACTTGCCTAAGTTATCTTAGCTTTCAATCTTCATCTTTATCGATTCTTCTCATAAATTTTGCATCATCTGCAAGCATCCATTATCCAGAGTCATTCGAGAGATGGTCCCGGTAAATAGGACTCAAATGAATTTAATATCGAGCATGCAGTTGTTTGATGGACCACTTTTGACCAAAAGGAAAGATATCAATCTCGTTAGACAACCATTAACTGAAGTCTGACAGCAATCACCTGACCCTATTCTTCGATGCTCTAAACAATTAATGACTACTCATTCTCAAGAATGAGTATGACGGAGTGATGCGACTCCATGGTTATATATGCGTTTGTTTTTGCATATAATTTTAGAATACTTGTGTTCTTTGTGTTATGTCTATAATCCTGAAGATATCACATGTTGAAGAAACGTTGAAATTAAAATGGAAAGATTTAGTGATATATATATATATTATATATATATATATATATATATATATATATATATATATATATATATATATATATATATATATACATATATATATAAACCAATTAAGGTGTGCTTTAGTTCTATAAACTGTGGGAGGATTATTAGTTATTAAGACCTGTACAACAGTTTACTGATCACCAGGTATTCTTCAGTCCAGAACATAGTGCAGGATTAAAGTAAATTCTCAGTGTATTCACACACGGATTATTACTCTCCTCCCCGAATATATATTCCTTGTTCTTCTCCTCCTCTTGTGTATATATATTTATCGCCATGGACACATGATGAACGTGCATGACTGTATGTTACATGAGGCCAGAGGATCCTCCCTGACCTTGTCATGAGGTCACCCTTGACCCAGCCATGAGGTGACACCTGACCCCAGCCATGAGGTGACCCCCTGACCCAGCCATGAGGTGACTCCTGACCCCAGCTATGAGGTGACCCCCTGACCCAGCCATAAGGTGATTCCTGACCCCAGCCATGAGGTCACGCCCTGACCCAGCCATGAGGTCACCCCATTACCTCTGTGTCGTCCTGGGCAAGGGTCTCTGCGTGCCCATGCGTGTCCACATTTCATTAAACCAACGGGAAACGTAAACAATGTTTTTTCTTCAAATGTTCTGCAGTCACACTACCATGCCCCCTCCTCCATCATTCCTTCTCTCTCTCCTTCCATCATTCTTTTCCTCCCTCCCTCCCTCCATTATCCCTTCGTTTCCCTTCTCCCATCATGTCATCCAATTCTGTCTGTATTGTACTTCTTTGTGAGAAGCAAATGCTCATATGTATTTAGAATCAAACGACAAGATTTTCAATGAGTGATCTTTATTCCCTTTTCCGAAGCTACAGTTGATTAAGACAATATTTTGTGAGAATGTTTACATGGATGAAGGAAAGTGGTGGAGTAGAAAAAGGTGGTGAGGGGGTAGGAAGATTGTGAGGGGGTAGAGAAGGTGGTGAAGGGTCAAGGAGGTAGTGAAGGGGTTGGGAAGGTGGTGAAGGGCCAAGAAGGTGGCGAGGGGGCAGGAAAGGTGGTGAGGGGGGCTAAAGAAAGTGGCAAAGAAGGGGAAAATTAATTGAAAGGTAAGAAAGGTGATGAATAAAGGGCCTGGGGACAGACCTGGGTAGTGATGGTAGACGCAGAGATGAAGACAGTGTTTAGTGAAGATGGTTACAGTGATGGGGGATGATCATGGGTAGTGTAGACGGCTACATTGCTGAAGGTGGTTGACAGTGAAGATAGTCGTGTGCATAAATCTCTAGTGCTCACCCACTTGGATTATTGTATCCAAGCAATGGAGACCTCATCTTCAGAAAGACATAGCTTCGTGAGGGAAAGTTCAACACCGAGTGACAAAAATCATTCAAGAACTAAGTCGACTCTCATGCCAGGAACGGTTGAGTGCCACAGGTCTAACAACACTGCAAGCCAGACATGACAGACCTGATCTCATTGAAACTTAAAATACTGAACAATTTGAAAGATATTGATCCGGGACCACCTTTTCAAAAGGTCAGATGTAACACAAAGAGCAACGGTTTCAAGTTCAACAAGTCGCAATGTAGGACCAGCAGCACTACCAGGAACACTACCACCAGGCACCACACCACCAGGCACCACACACCACCAGCATCAGACACCGGCACCACACACCAGCACCAGACACCAGCACCACCACCATCAGACACCACACACCACCACCATCAACACCAGCACCAGACACCACCACCAGGCACCACACACCACCACCATCAAACACCAGCACCAGACACCACCACCAGGCACCACACACCACCAGCACCAGACACCACCACCAGACACCACCACCAGGCACCACACACCACCACCACCAGACACCAGCACGAAGCACCAGACACCAGCATCAGACACCAGCACCACACCCACCACCAGACACCAGCACGAAGCACCAGACACCGGCACTGTCGAGGTTAGTAATCATAGAATTCAGTTTCAATTTGTCGAGCAAACACAATGACTGTGTTTTGTGTGCGTTTGTTGAGGCAAAGCAGCGGTGGGGCGCTGAATTATTGGAACTGCTGCAAGACATAGGATTTGGTGGTGTGTGAGGCTGGGTGTGTGAGGCTGGTTGTGTGAGGCTGGTTGTGTGAGGCTGGGTGTGTGAGGCTGGGTGTGTGAGGCTGGGTGTGTGAGGCTGGGTGTGTGAGGTGTGTGAGGGTGTCTGTGTGTGTGTATATTCACCTAGTTGTATTTACCTATTTGTGTCTGCAAGCATCAGTTCTTGAAGCCCGATTTTCCAACCATCGGTTGCTCAGTGTGATGATTTCCAACCTATTTTTTCTACTGACCTTCCCGATGATTCAACCTATAACAGTTATCTAACTCCCAGGTACCTATTTACTAATAGGTGATAAGAGGCATTAGGTGAAATGAAACGTAGCTCAATAGCTTTTGTCCTACCGAGAGGATCGAACCCGTGCTGCTCGGATGCGAGCCGACTACTTAGCCTACTGCGCCACAGTACCCTGTATGGAAGTGTATATGTGTAGGGTGAGTTGGGGAGCTGTGTGTCTGTAGAACTATGTGGCTGTGCAACTGTGTCTGTACGGTGTGTCTGTGTCACTGTTTACAGTGATATGTTTTCTCTGGCACGAGGATGGGCTGTGTTCCCCTGCTCCCCGCCCCAACACCAGATTACCCTGTGAAATACTATCGTTTTTTGCTTGTATCGGCATAGGCTGCACGGCTGTACTCTGCTAGAATATTGCTCCATATATGTACGTTCCGTCGGGGTTGATGTGTCCTGCAAAGTGTGTTTTTATGTGCTCACAAAATGCACATATTTGTGCTGTAGCAGTACAGGTAAATATTTGTATCGTCAGTGCCTGTTCCCCCTTACTGTGCCGATTTAAGAATGTTTTTCGTGTCATAGCATCAGAGGTGATCTCTTGTGCAGCCCCTCAAGGAACACACTGAGTCAGGGATCGCCAGTGCACCACCTACAGGTGCCGAAGAGCACTGATGATATCGGGTCATCCTCCCGTTCTTCATTAACGGGCAGAGATGTGGGGTTTGCAGCTGATTAAAATACTTGGAGACTACATTGTGTGAGCGTCATTGTTTCAACTTGGTATTGCAAGGCATGTATGTGGAGTTCTGCTTAGTCCTGCTGCAACTCGGTATTGCACGTCTCAACACGCTCAAGTTCAATCAAGCTCAAGTATGTTTATTGTGACAAGAAAAAAATACATCTCAAAGGGATAGTAAGGTTAGCTACGTATTGCTGCCTTCCTTCTAGGTGCTCGTAAGGTTGGCTACATACTGCTGCCTTCTTTCTACAGGCTCATAAGGATGTCTACGTATTGCTGCCTTCCTTCTACACGCTCGTAAGGTTGGCTACATATTACTGCCTTCCTTATACAGGCTCGTAAGGTTGGCTACATACTATTGCCTTCCTTCTACAGGCTCGTAAGGTTAGCTACATACTATTGCCTTCCTTATACAGGCTCGTAAGGTTGGCTACATACTATTGCCTTCCTTCTACAGGCTCGTAAGGTTAGCTACATACTATTGCCTTCCTTATACAGGCTCGTAAGGTTGGCTACATATTACTGCCTTCCTTATACAGGCTCGTAAGGTTGGCTACATACTGCTGCCTTCCTTCTACAGGCTCGTAAGGTTGGCTACATACTATTGCCTTCCTTATACAGGCTCGTAAGGTTGGCTACATATTACTGCCTTCCTTATACAGGCTCGTAAGGTTGGCTACATACTGCTGCCTTCCTTCTACAGGCTCGTAAGGTTGGCTACATACTATTGCCTTCCTTATACAGGCTCGTAAGGTTGGCTACATATTACTGCCTTCCTTAAACAGGCTCGTAAGGTTGGCTACATACTATTGCCTTCCTTCTACAGGCTCGTAAGGTTGGCTACATACTGCTGCCTTCTTGGTACAGGCTCGTAAGGTTGGCAACATACTATTGCCTTCTTGGTACAGGCTCGTAAGGTTGGCTACATACTATTGCCTTCCTTATACAGGCTCGTAAGGTTGGCTACATATTACTGCCTTCCTTATACAGGCTCGTAAGGTTGGCTACATACTATTGCCTTCCTTCTACAGGCTCGTAAGGTTGGCTACATACTGCTGTCTTCCTTCTATACGTTCGTAAGGTTGTCTACATATTATTGCCTTGCGTTCTTTGTGCATAAATCCATGATACTGTTGTCGGGTTCGTGAGCGTCTCGCCAAGACAGAGTTAGCTTGATCGATTCCCCGGCCGTGTGGTCGTTGGGCTTCCAAACTCGACTCATCATATTTAGTCTTGATGCGTCAATGTTGAATACCTCATATCCAAGTCTTTCTTAGTTTTTCGGTTGTTTACTGCACGCCTTTGGGTGAAGGTTATTATTTCTTCAAACCAAGTCATAATTTTTCATCGTTTAGCGACCACATGTTTACCATTGTTCAGGAGACATGTGTGTACCATCGGCCAGGAACCACATCATGTGTACCATTGTTCAGAAACTGACGCAAGGAAGCTGTGACAATCAAAGATACACGAACAAGCTGGACCATTACCTCTACAGTGACCACGATGGTCTGCATGAAGACGACTAAGATTATCACAAGAGTCATGTAGTCTCCACTACCACCACCACCACCACCATCAACACAGGGTCTTCCCTTCATCAGGGCTAGGCGTTACGGCCGGGGAGTGGGCGAAGCGGCCTCACCTCTTATGAAAGCCAGCCATGGCACACGCAAGAAATGACTCTCGCTCTAAATTGGGTCAGCATTTTATATTTCCTTCGCAGATGAGGGAAGGACAGGAGAGAGAGAGAGAGAGAGAGAGAGAAGAGAGAGAGAGAGAGAGAGAGAGAGAGAGAGAGAGAGAGAGAGAGAGAGAGAGAGAGAGAGAGAGATTGGAAAAGCATAGAGACTTAACTTTTAATTTTATTTTATATTAATAGAGGCATGTTGACATCTGACGTCACAGGTCACTTCCAATTGGCAAGTCCAGGTCACATGACATTGTAGAGAGTGACCGACGGTACAAGGTCAGAGTGTATCAAACCCCATCTTGTCAGCCCAAGATAATACACAAATCTCAGACAAAATATAACATCAAACAATCAGACAACATGACGTAAATAAACCATTCCCCGACAGGTTATCACGGCGGGTTAGGGCGAGTATGACCATATAATGATAACTAATGATATCATCGTAACTACATGGATACCATCATATATACATATCATCATATCTACATGTATATCATCACCTCCTACCTACTGTACTAACAGTTGTGATGTATTCTGCTGAAAACAAAAATACTTTAAACTTTACTGAATTGAATTCATCCAAGAACGGCAGGAAAAAAAGAACTACTGATTCAATAAAACAAATAATTAAAAATTCACTCGCATTAACATTTTATTACAAATAAGAAATTCCAAATGCTGTATATATGTTAATATTCATTTTGACCAAACTTAAGAAGGAGTTTGGTCAAGTAGTGTTGATGTGTGTATGGCTAGCATTAAGTGCTGTGTATGAGCTGTACGGAGGCTGTATGTGGGACGTGTGACGGGAAAAATACACCAAATACATTGGTGTATTGTCCTACGTAGACTTAATTTTCTTGAGACTGTATTAAATATTATGCCAGCCAACACTTTGGACACTCCCAAAGTGCCTTTACTATTCAAGTGTTCAAGAATATTTTCGGTTGCGTGAGTGTTGGCACTTAGACTCACACTCAATAAAAAACTCATCCTCTGATAGTCCCCAGAACAAACATGTCCCGAGTCCCTTCAAATATCATATTCACAGGCTGTTTCTGCGTCTTTGTTTACACTTTGGCTAAACATACGGACACACTCGTCTACTGGAGAGTGCGAGTGTCAGAAAAGAAACCCTGAGTCCATCAATATCAATAAAAATAAAATATAATCTTTATGGCTGCCCTTACACCGTGTCTACTGACCAAATGAGAGTCCATCAATAACTGTTGGTTCATCCTAAGCCACAGGACCTGTCACGTCAACCCCGCCTCTCATGGCCCCTTGTCGTCCGAGATGTAGAGACTCGTGTTAATCAGCTCTCTGAAGTGTCATTACAAACACGACGGAAATCCTGGAGCGAAACCTTCAATATTTGAGCAAGCAAAAGGGTGCAACTGTCAGTCAATGCTGCGTTGTGACGACGCACAAAACATCGGTAATATCATCGCTCGGTCATATGTCAAGACTATATAATGTGGCCAGAAATGCCAGCTGAACTGAGGCTCATCATGGTACGACCAGTAACCAAAAAAACTATTTTTTATAAAAAAATATTGGTTAGGGTGATACATGTTAAAGCCTGGGGCGCAGCATCGACCCATGGCAAGTGGCACTCTTCCCCTCGGCGCCACAGCTATCTATCAGGAGTTTTATCTGTATTACATGTCAGTCAATGTCTAAATTGAATCTGGTGGCACCTCCTCATGGCAGGGTGGCACACACCTCCACAGCTTGGCATCCATCAAGGGCGAATCAATCCCCCAGTGGTCGGAGCAACATAATCACAGCCTACACCTGATTTATGGACGCCTATACGAGCTGCAAACTAATAGCCACGCCAACTTATCGTCCAGGTTTTCATGGCCTTTGTACGATTTAATGCCCAACTCCTCCGTAAATCCCATTCTTGTGCGAGTTTCAGACCTTTAACATCTTTTGTGTTTGTACTGCGCCTGTTTCCTCGGATCTGGAGACCCGCTACAACCAGAAATATATCGCTGGGTCGCCTGACTACCATCCACCAGATGTTGACGAGGCAGGGAATGTTGTGGCTGGGTGAATTAGAGGCTGGCGCCCCCACACCTGCTCTCCAGTACTGAACCCGTGTTGCTGCTCTACTACTCGGCTACATAACATTGACGGCAATACCGGCGAGGCGGGCTGGTCACATCTCTGTATGATTGTGTGAATTATATCAAACTGGTTCAGTAATTGAAGATTTGTGCATTGACGCACAAACTGCGTGGCACGCTGTTAGAACCAAATTAGAGAGGACTTGCCAATTTGCATCAGCAAGCTTTTGAAATTAGCTTAGCGAACCATGTCTGAATCTGGTGATTTGTTAAGACGAATCGCTCGTGCAAGAGTTCAAAACTGTAGCAAAGCGTTGCTGGGCAATGTTGTGAAGGTCTGGGGGGTTGAGGGTTGTGTGAGTGGTGCGGGCGCCGGACCAGAGGCCACCTATTGTTGTCCTCGATAACTGATCGATTTATATTGTCCGTTTATTGTGTTTCTCGTTGCCTGCGTTTGAAGCGACGCTTGTGTTCGCTATTCGTTGGAACGCCTTTGTTTTGTGTTGTGTGGCTCTATATGTATGTGTGTTACACGATAAATGGAAGTATGATTACCACACCACACACACACACACACATATGTATATGTATATATATATATCAACCCAATTTAAGAGACTGTTTACAGTTGAAGGGCAGATACCTAGGCTAGACTCATCTAACTTTGCATGATTAGTGAAATGAGGGGCGGAGGTCAGCCTCGCCCCCCCCCCCCGCTTCCCATTAGAAGGTGGTCTCATGTACGGAACCCCCCCCCCCCATGACATCGTGGAGACGAAAGGTCTCTAAGAGACCCTAAAATTTCATTATAAACTACCTTGGAATGTACGTATAGTAGAGCAAGAATTGTCATTGTCGGGTCGGGGTTGGCCCCCATGGGGAAAACCTTTTGATATCCAGGTCGACTAGGGTACTGCAGTTACCCCTTCCTAATNATCTTAAGAGATGGCTAAATGGAAACATCTTAAACGTAGCGTCTTGCAGAAATATCAGTAAGATATTTTCCAGGTACATGCGGCCCTCATTCCTCCAACCGCCTCACCTCCCTTCTCTTCCTCTCCGCGGCGGGAACTGCTCCAAAGATCCAGCAAAGTTTTGTATTTTACTAAATTATGATAAAATAGCTGTCAGAAAGTTCTTTGTTTACAGCAGGGATGTGAGGAGATAACCCAGCGGCCGCCAACCCCAGCCTCCCACACCCTGAGACATGTTTTGTCATAGCTGGCATTACGTCTTGCAACCTCCGCCGGCAATGATGCCTGCAACCTCCGCCGGCAGCGCTGCTTGCAACCTCCACCGGCAGTGCTGCTTGAAGATGACACAAAGTATTCTTATGCAACATTTAAGTCCCTGGCTAACAAAGATTACGAGAGCCAGCAGCAGCAGAAATAACCGCTGAAATATGAACGCCTCCCGTCATGAACATGCAGTAATGCAACAACCTGACAATTACGTGTGGAAGCCTCTTAATTATTAAGACTTGGCTCTCCGGAGGAAAACACAAAGCAGGGTCTTGGATGTCCTTACGACGAGGAGGAGCTTGTTCTGGCCGTTACGAACTACCTCGCTTGAGCTGGCGGCGAGCTTAAAGGCCTATCAACCTCCTGAGGGTTATGAAGGCCACCACGGCAGCTTACTGACCAACCAGCATGTATACTTTTGTCCTGGACATAGACCACGACTAAATTCTCAGTATATATATATATATATATATATATATATATATATATATATATATATATATATATATATATATATATATATATAATAGAAAAAGAAGAAAAATGTACTTATAAGGTAATCAATTATGACTATTACTTCCAGATATTTAATTAAAAAAGAGAAGAAATGCATTCCCTAGCACATACACGTGCGCATCCCTCTGTTCTTACATTTCACGCATTCTCTGTTCGCGCCCGCGACCCGTCAATTACCCCATTATACCTGCGGCAGGCGCGAGGTGGGATGCGCCAGGCATCATCAGAGTAACAAAAGTAATTACACAAATCCCAGAGTCGAATGCGAGTCGTGATAGTCGCGACTCTTAAAAACACAAAAGCCCAATGTTAGTAGGCGTCAAGGAGGCGAAGAAGGAGCATTTTGAATGAGTCTCTCTCTCTCTCTCTCTCTCCTCTCTCTCTCTCTCTCTCTCTCTCTCTCTCTGCTCTCTCTCTCTTCAACAATCAAGTAACTTTCTTCTCAAATTGAATATATTTCTACCTGGTTGACGAGCAATGGAGGTCACAAATCTAAACTTTATTTCAAGTATGAGAGACTATACCGATTATACCGTATAATCGATTCAGCAACTTCATCTTCACTACAAGGGTGACACACACACAACGCATTTTAAATAGGGAAGCAACTTTCAAAATCGAGGATATAAGTAAATCATTTTCAGCCTTAATATATATTACCGTGTCTTAGTTGCTGATGTTAATCATCCAGGGAAGGATAATTGACTTTTAGAGGATCTACGACTAGTCTCAAGGCTGGTCCACGGACCTTTGAAGGTTAGGGCTCCTCCCCAGACCCCAGAAGACCAGGGGCTCCTCCCAGACCCCAGAAGACCAGGGCTCCTTCCAGACCCCAGAAGACCAGGGGCTCCTCCAGACCCCAGAAGACCAGGGGCTCCTTCCAGACCCCAGAAGACCAGGGCTCGTCCCCAGACCCCAGAAGACCAGGGGCTCTTTCCAGACCCCAGAAGACCAGGGGCTCCTTCCAGACCCCAGAAGACCAGGGCTCGTCCCCAGACCCCAGAAGACCAGGGCTCCTTCCAGACCCCAGAAAAACCAGGCTCGACCAGCAGACCCAGAAGACCAGGGCTCGTCCCAGACCCCAGAGACCAGGGGGCCTCGACCACAGACCCCAGAAGACCAGGGGGCCTCGACCCAGACCCCAGAAGACCAGGGGGCCTCGACCGCAGACCCCAGAAGACCAGGGGGCTCGACCACAGACCCCAGAAGACCAGGGGCCTCGACCGCAGACCCCAGAAGACCAGGGGCCTCGACCACAGACCCCAGAAGACCAGGGGCCTCGACCACAGACCCCAGAAGACCAGGGGGCCTCGACCACAGACCCCAGAAGACCAGGGGGCCTCGACCACAGACCCCAGAAGACCAGGGGGCCTCGACCACAGACCCCAGAAGACCAGGGGGCTCGACCACAGACCCCAGAAGACCAGGGGCCTCGACCGCAGACCCCAGAAGACCAGGGGCCTCGACCGCAGACCCCAGAAGACCAGGGGGCTCGACCACAGACCCCAGAAGACCAGGGGCCTCGACCACAGACCCCAGAAGACCAGGGGGCCTCGACCGCAGACCCCAGAAGACCAGGGGGCCTCGACCACAGACCCCAGAAGACCAGGGGGCCTCGACCACAGACCCCAGAAGACCAGGGGGCCTCGACCGCAGACCCCAGAAGGGGCTTCATATAGAAACAATTCATTAAGAAGGTTCTTGAGACGAGCAAGGGGGAGGCGACAGCACACCGCAGAGGAATATGGAGCCTTATGCCAGAGGTGCATTAAGGCTTGAGAAGCAGCAGCGTCCACCGCTTACATTATTGATCATCGCTAAATTAATTAAAACATAACTGATTGGTTTCTCTTGCCTTGATGATACCCTCGTTACGTTATACCGGGGTTCGACCCACGTTATACCGGGGCTCGACCCACGCTATACGGGCTCGACCCACGCTATAACGAGGCTCGACCCACGCTATAACGAGGCTCGACCCACGCTATAACGAGGCTCGACCCACGCTATACTGAGGCTCGACCCACGCTATAACGAGGCTCGACCCTCGCTATAACGAGGCTCGACCCACGCTATAACGAGGCTCGACCCACGCTATATGTTGATATACTAATCCCTAAATAATTCCTATATTCGGATAATTCCTTTATCTCTCAAATATGTTATTACCAGCCAATGATAGCCACAGCACACAAATATGCTACTCAAGAAGATAACTCATGAATTCCACCAAGAGATCCTTACTACTACGATGTGTGTGTGGGTGTGTGGTGTGTGTGTGTGTGTGTGTGTGTGTGTGTGTGGTGTGTGTGTGTGTGTGTGTGTGTGTGTGGGCAACGGACTGATGTCCTCAGCCACTCTGCTGAGGTAACCAAGCTCCTGGATCTCTATCCAGTTTGACGTGCAGACCAGAACTGTCTGACTCCTCTAGTCCTTGAAGCCAATATCTCAACTCCCCCAAATCCACATCTGGTCACATGGCTCTGGCCAAACACACCAAACCTTTGTGGGTTTCGCAAGACTGCTTCTCGTTCTAGTATCTGGTCACCGCTGGAGTTCATTGGAGTAGCCTTTGCTACATCACATCGCTGGCGACACTCAGACTACACTGCCATCTGGCGGGCCAGGTGTTTTTAGGCACATTGATTCCACACAGAGACCAGTACTACTCACACACACTCATAAACGCTTCCGTCGCCCGTACTGTAGGAGACGCTAGACTCGAGCACGCTCAGGTCAAGCCAGCATACGCTCCCATCTCAGGTCAAGCCAGCAAACGCTCCCAGCTCAGGTCAAGCCAGCATTCGCTCCCAGCTCAGGTCAAGCCAGCACACGCTCCCAGTTCAGGCCACCTAGCTCACTACCATCTCATTTCAAGTACCTTCACTCCAGCCTCTAAACTATTTTCTTTTATGGCGCTGCTATAACGAGTGGGTCGTTTATTGCAGCCATGCCGTAAGTGGATTATCTTTTTAGGCTGAGATCGACCGACGTCGGGGCCCCTCCACTTACAAGCTGGAAGGTTGGCGGATGGTTTATTGGGCAGCTTTGGAAGGTTCCTGCAGGTGGTAGAGGCAGGGACGGAGGGAACCCTGGTGGAGGGAGGGAGGAGTTCTGCCAGTGATGGATGAAGGTAGAGAGGGAATTCTGTGAGGCTGTGTGTGTGTGTGTGTGTGTGTGTGTTGTGTGTGTGTGTGGTGTGTGTGTGTGTGTGTGTGTGTGCGCGCGCATTAGTGTTCGCACTTCCTCAATTCACTTCCCTACTTTAAGTAAGAGGATACATACTTTAAGTAAGAGGATACATACTTTAAGTAAGAGGATACATAATCTCACAATTACAAGGTGATGTGCCCAAGGAATACCCTAATGTTGCGGCCCTCAGGCCGTCTACATGCCCAAGACAGCCTCCAGACCTCAACCAACAGACGTTTGCATATTAGGACAAATTAAGATTGTTGGGATAAACTGAACATTTATGCGCGGCTGCTCTCTCACACACACACACACACACACACACACACACACACACACACACACACACCAGGCATTAGGAAAGTAGACATCTAACATTTAAAAACCTACGGAATGGTAACCGGTAACAGTGTATGTATATCTATCCAGGGAATATCTCAGATAGTCAATAGCGAGTGTTTCCCTCGCTAATTCCAAAGGTTGAACTGTGCCATGTACAGCCACCAGTGCATGACATTATACTGCTGAGCATGCACAGTCAATAACTATTGACATGAACCGTACACTCTGTTCGCCGGACTGGCATTATCGATTGACATGTAATTTATCATGTTCCGTAAAAGCAACACATGATTGGCTGCCTATAACCTAAAAGACTTCCTGTTTTTCCTAGGATAACTTTGCCATTTTCCCAGTAAATTCCTGTTTTTTTCTGAATATTCCTGCACTTTTCCAGAATGTTACTTCTCTTGTCGAAGACATCCCTGCTGTTGTCCAGGATAACCCTTCTTTTGGCCAGGATATTCCTGGATATTCACTGCTTTAGTCCAGGGTAGCCCTATTTTTGTCCAGGATATCGGTAATCTTGTGAAAGCTAACCCTACTTTGTCCAGAATATCCATTCTCTTTTTCAGGATAACGCTTCCGTTATCCAGAAGGGCAGGAAGTGCTGTTATTGCTCATCAGCCCGATGGCAGCACAATTCAAAGGAATATCCGAAATAGTAACTGGGTGTCCACTATGCAAGCCGAGTTGGTAGCAATACTGGTAGCACTCGAAATTATTGACAACACTGAAGTAAACAGCTTAATTATTTCTGACTCCCTTTCCTCACTACGAGAAATAAACAGTTTGCAATCAAGTAATAACGTGCTTGTCTTAGAAGCTAGACGTAGATATATATAAGAATACTTAGGAAGAGTATAAATATAAAAATGTTGTGGATTCCTTCTCACATTGGCATGCAGGAACATGACAAAGTTGACGCCCTTGCTAAGGCTGCAGTAAATAAAGACAGACTATTGAACGGAACTTGAGTTATCAAATAGGTCCCTTAAAAGTGTGATTAGACGAGAACTCCTGGATGAATTTGAAGAAAGTACAACAGTGCAAAACTGGAACTACAGGTCTTTGTTCATCCAATGAAATGTGTGAAGTAAAACATGTGTATGGGGCAAGTAACAAGTCAGTAGACTAACAGATGTTGTCCCAGCTCGTATAAGACTTGGCTACAAGTAATCTCTGGCAGTTTGGCTTGTATAGGGATCTAGATGAAGTAAAGTTTGTGGACAAAGACAGTGGACACACATCGACACTATTACTTGGTCTGTAATAAAATTGAGCCATTTACGAGAAAGATCTAACTCACTCTGTATGATATGGCAACCTGATCTTATACCATGATAAATTGCTGAAATCCTTGCACTGTATCCACATTTCGCCTTCCAGTAGATGACCGACATATGAGATTCAGAAACAAGTAGTGTATTTTTGAGGACATAACAAGAAACAGAAGCTCCCTATGACTTAATCTCCTTGGTCAACTATTATGTATTAGCGATAAAAACCTACCATTAATGTATGATGACATTACTGTAAATATGTAGCTCTGAAATAGCACTTCTCTGTAACTAGCTGCACATTGTGTGTACTATAAGGTGTGAAGGATAGACTGAAATTGTTTTGAAATATCTAAGATGAGGTATGATAAAGACCTTTTGTGCCCTCTGTCAAATGCTTTTGCGCTACCGCTCACAGGATGAGTATGGGGTGCACAATAAACTAGCCGCCTTCGGCGGCAATCAATCAAATCAATTCCCAGGAATTCCTGACTCTTTTCCAGGAAATCCTTGCACACGATATCCAAGAGCATGGATACAGAATATCCCTCTCTAATGACTTTAGGTCAATAATGGCTACTTGTACCCCATAACGGCAGCTGCAGCAGATGTATTCGATGACCATTTTTAAATAACATGTGACAGGTGGTGGTGAAGGCCGGGAGCAGCTGCAACAGGTTGAGCATGGTGGGAGGAGCAGGCTGCTGCAGGTGTGGCGTGGGGGAAGAAGGAAGCTGCAACAGGTGTGTGTTGAAAATCACCAGCAGGTGCATGAGGCCCTGGGACAGCGTGCTCAGTGGCGTGCCAGAATGAACTAAGCGACATGGCGCGCCCTGACCTAGTTGGCCAGGAGCCTGGTGGCCAGCAGGGGGGGCCATGGGTGGCCCAGCGGACCAGCAGGGGGCCATAGTGGAACCAGCGGACCAGCAGGGGGCCAGGGTGGACCAGCCAAGGGGGGCCACGATGGACCAGTGGTCCACAATGGACCAGCAGTGGTTTCACTGTGGACCAGCAGGTGACGACGGTGGATCGATGGAGGGAGGAGAGCGATAGCAAGCGTATGAGACGATCGAGAGAGAAATAAGATAGTAGTGTGTTTTGCATGACATGAGCGTGCATTGGACACCGCTGCCCAGCGATAGGATAGTCAATGAAGAATGGTCAGTTGCAAAAGAATCCACAGTAAAAAGTTGCCTCTGGGAGAGAGCTCGGGGGTTGCAAACAGGTAGGGG
Source organism: Procambarus virginalis (assembly GCA_020271785.1). Taxonomy (NCBI): domain Eukaryota; kingdom Metazoa; phylum Arthropoda; class Malacostraca; order Decapoda; family Cambaridae; genus Procambarus; species Procambarus virginalis. Next base: position 8,731,523 of record WNGS01039543.1, on the reverse strand, counting down.
GTTACGTGAGAGGGAGTCGGTAGGGGAGGGGAGAGAGAATGAAGGGAGGAGAGAGAGGAAGAGGAGAGATGAGAGGAGAGAGAGCTGAGAGAGAGAGGACGAGAGGGAGAGAGAGGGGAAGGAGAGAGAGAGACGAGAGAGAGATGAGAGAGAGAGAGACGAGATTTGGGAGTCGATAATCACGCCAGGACCTATCTCATGAACCCATATCAGAGGATAATATCAGGGGATATGCCAGGTTGGCCAACATTAGAAGGCATTTAGAAACTGTGTAAGGAATCCTTCAAAACTTGGTATACCACATATGTCAGGGAATCCTAGAATATGCAGCCCCAGCTTGGAGTCCGTATCCTAGTCAAGCATAAGACTAAACTGGAAAGGTTCAAAAGGTTTGCCACTAATACTAGTACCCAAGCTGAGAGGTATGAGCTACGAGGAGAGACCTACGGGAATTAAACCTCACGTCGCTGGGAAGACAGAAGAGTTTAGAGGAAGGGGCATGATCACCACATACAAGATTCTCAGAGAATTGATAGGGTAGATAATGGACATGCCTACTTAACACAACGGGGCACACGCACAAGGGGACACAGGTGGAAATTAAGTGCCCAACTGAGCCTCAGAGATGATTCGACAGAAGAAGCTTTTTTATTGTCAGAGTGGGTAACAAGGATGCATTAGGTGATGTGTGGAGGCTGACTCCCATACACAGTTTTCAAGTGTAGATATGATAGAGCCCAATCGACCGTGAACCTGTACACTATACACCACTTGAGAGGCGGGACAAAGAGCCAGAGCTCACTCCCACAAACGCAGAATAATGAGTACACCTACATGACAAGACGGAGCAAGCACGAGTGTGTAGAGGCAGGCTGGAGAGTGCCTCACCCCATGACGCCAGCAAGAAGTGTGGTGACCTCAGCAGTGGAGCCAGACGCCGTATACGGAGTGACAAGTAAATTAAACAACACCCATAACGGTTCAGACACCAGTTGATAGGATGTTGACATGCGGGAACCGAGAACTGAAGAAGAAGAAGAGAACCGAGAAGAAGAACTGGGGCCAGATTCACGAAAGCACTTACGCAAACACTTACGACTTGTTACATCTTTTCTCATCTTTGGCCGGCTTTGTTTACATTATTAAACAGTTAATGAGCTCCGAAGCACCAGGAGGCTGTTTATAACAATAACAACAGTTGTAATGGGAAGGTTTCATGCTGTGTAAACTGTTTAATAATTGCAACCAAGCCGTCAAAAGATTGAGGAAAGATGACACGTTCATAAGTCTTGCTTAAATGCTTTCCATGAATCTGGCCCCATGAACTCTCCTCAACTGGCACAGTATCCATACACCACGCGCGCAGCACTTTGACCTTTTTGGTAAACGCACATTATGTACACTGAAAAAGTCACATCGAACACTGTTTATGTAGGACCGACGTAAATCTGTTTATTTAGGTATTATGTTGATTAGATTAGCCTTTTAAAGCACTACAATCACCTTCTGTGGTTGATCGCTCAATGTCACTGAACTATATGTTTACCAGATTCGCTAACTTGTCCAGTGAGGACAAAGAATAGTGTAGTATGTTAGCACTTGTAATGTTTGGCCACGTCTTGTGTTAGAATCAAAACAATCCATCTTCACCAATAACGTAAAACGAACTCAGACGATTTAAGAATGAACTTAAA